>OU015503.1:30817331-30857331 GCA_907164885.2 Dolomedes plantarius
AAAAGAAATAATTGCAATTGTACTATGTTTTGAAAAGTCAAAAATATCGTCTGCGGCTTGAAAGTTTTGTTTTTATTCAAAATTGCGTTTTTAACAAAGCAGTGGTTCGAAGGCTACATTTATGCTCTTTCCGAAGAGAAATATGCATACTCCGTTATCCAAAAACGATGTGAGAGTCATGGTTTTGTGATATCTAAAGCGTCGATAGGTAATATCGTCAACAAGAAAGGAAAAAACGTCAAATTGGAGCCTCAAGTGGGACAAAAATTCCAAACAAGTATCCAAGGAAAAAACGGACATCTTCGACTATTGCAAAGGTACGTTGTTTAATGTTAAAAGAAAATCCCCCTAGTCAAAGGACGGTTGCAAAATCATTAAAATGCTCGGTGTCCACTGTAAACAAAATGATAAACGTTGATTTAAATCTTAAGAAAGCGAAAAAACGTAATGTGCATCGTCTTCTTCCAAAACATATCGCTGAACGCAGGACACGCTACAGAATTCTATATGAGAAACACTTATCCAAAGAAAAATGGAAAACAATTGTCACAATAGAGGAATCATGGGTGTATTTAAATGATTGCAACAAAAAAGAGCTATTTATTATCATAAAAGGGGAGAAAAAAATTTAAGTACATGGTTCGAAGAATCGAAAGAAAGTTTTTCTAAGAGATTCTTGATTGTTGCTGGTTTTTCTTATAATGGCAAGTTAAAAATAAAGACAGTGGAAAAAATGTCAAGATTAACTCCAAATACTATCAGGAACATATTTTATCGCCAATTTTTCTGAATGAAATGCCATCGCTTTACCCACAGTGCCATCAATCTGTGAGACTCCATCAGGACAAAGCTAGCTGTCACACATCAAAATCCATTGTAAATTTCCTAAAAGAAATTGAACAAAAAACTGGTATCAAGGCCATACCCTTAACTGATATCCCTACTAAATCTCCCGATGTATCGCCTATGGATTTTTGTGCTTTCGGACTTTTAAAATCTGCATTATCCAAACGTCGTCCCAAAACCCTTACAGGACTCTGGAAAGCTGTTCAGGAGGAATGGGATAGAATACCTCTTCTGACACTTCAAAAGGCATTATTATCCTGGAAATGCGGTGTCGAAAGATAGTTCAGAATAAGGGATGTCAAATAGAACATTTAAAACACAACAATTTTATGTAATTTTGTTTTGTGAATACAATATACATCGTCTGAAAAATGTGTGAACAGCCTCTGTATAAATATCTTTATCTGTTCATCTCCCCCCCCCCCCCCAAAGAAGAGCCCTGGGTGCGCCACTGCGTGCCGTAATCACGCTCACTATGCTCTCTCGGAAAAAAATAGCGGCAATTTTTGTCGTTTTATAATCCACTCAGTATCGTTATTGTTTTCCTCCTTTAATTTGTTTATAAGAGCACAATTATTTCGTAACTTTAAATATGCGTTATGAAAGTGAAATAGTGTAAAGTATCGAATTCAGAGGCACAAACTTACTCATAAACATATGTTTTCGATATTTGTAGTAAGTTTCTTAAAATTTCCTAAACTTTTTAAATCCAGTTTAAATGGTTATTTATTTGCCGATATAAATTCAAGTATCCATACTCTTCGCTTTAAGTATACACACAATAAATCATATTAAAGCAAAAAAAACTAAAAGAACATAGATTCTTTAAATTCAAAATAAGAATTAGAATTCGGTCGTAAGGAACTATGTTGAATTATTTAGCGTTCTCATTAAATTTCAAGTAAGTGATATTAAAGTAATAATGCGTTTTAGGCATGAACATTTTCTCCCCTCCACAAAGGAAAAAAATTGTCTGTGATTTTCTTTTAAATTAGATGCCCTGATTTTATAAACCACTAAAAGTGGTTTTACTCCTTTCCTTTAAGTTTTAAAGCGCAATTATTTCGTTACTTTATGTATGTGATTTTGAAATATGTTGTGAAAAGTATCGAATTCAGACACTCGAAACTGCTCATTAATGTGTCTCCAATATCCGTAAAGAAATACTTTTAAGATCCCTAAACCATTTGTAAAACCAATTGAAAGGTTATTAGTTTTTTGATATTTCTTAAATTATACGTATTCTTGTTTTTATTTAAGATACAAAAAATAATATACCCCAGTTTTACAAACCACTAAAAATAGTTTTACTCTTTTGCTATGAAGTTTGAGCTTATTTTAAAATTTTAAGAGTGGGTTCAAAAAAGGCCCAGTTTTATTTTCTTAATATTTTGGAATAAAAAATTAAAACCTGAAACTCCTCGCTAGGTGTCTCTATGAAACTTTGTACAGGTTTCCATTGTTTTTTAAAGTTAAAATTCTGAAAACGTTTTCCCTGAAGCAAGAGTTACACCAAAATATAAATTTTTTATTGTGTCGTTTAAAAATTTATTCAACAAAACTTTTATAAATCCTTAAGAAAACTTATCTGGTAACCTTTTCCGTGCACTAAAGGGGAAAAAAGCATGTAAATAGTGCCGGTTTGGAAAATTTATTGGCGGAATCAAAAATTTAGTATTTAAGGGGGTCCAGGACACAAAATTGTTCGAATTTTCGAAAAAAAAATTTATTTCATTAAAAATTTTTGTGTTCTTTTGCGCTTAAAATAACGTTTAAATCATGTTTCTATCTTAATTAGAACAAGAGAAATTATTATTTTTTTTTCAACATTCTAATAGTAGCCAATAGTTATTTAAACCTGTAAGTGCGTTTTTCAGCATGATGGGTTTTTTTCCCCATTTCTCGTCTTTAAATTGTTATAAGTCAAGAACCGTTAAAGATAAAGGATTGAAACTTGTAACATGTCTTTTTCAACTATTTTACTTTAATTTTGATTCAGCAAATTTGAAAAAAATATTTACTTTGGAAAATATGATTTTTCAAAAATAAGTTACATAATTTTTTTTGTAATTTTTAATCTAAAAATTTTTAATTTTTTTAAAAATTAGTATTTTAAAAAATGGTGAATCAAAATTAAAATTTATATATTTCTGTTTAATTAAAGGAAAAAATTTTGAAATTCGACAAATAATATTTCGAGTTATAACGATTTTAAATTACTCCAGTTTTATTAAAAATTTTAAATTTTAAAATTTTTTAAAAACTTTTTGAGAAGTTTTATGGTGTGATTTTGTTTACAAATTATATGGTTAACCATTAGAAAAAAATTCAAAATTTTAACTCAATAAATAAAAATTTTTTCAAAATGTGTCCTGGACCCCCTTAAAAACAAAATTTTAAATATTTCAAGAATTTAACATATCTACAATATATATAAAGACATCAATGAGAAATATCTAGGTAAAAGAAATATGCAAGTAGAGAAATACTCAAAGAAAAAAATTCCTTACAGAATGAAGTAAATTAAAAGATTAAATTTTTTTGTCCCTGTCTCCCCTTAGGTAAGTTTTGAAAGTACTATATTTTTTTCTAGCTAAGCCGTTTACTTCTGAATGAGTTAATTTGTAAATGTTAACTTGGTATCGGTACCGAAATATATATTATATCATCAAGCGAGCTTCACTCGCATCATTTTAATTTGACGCATTTGCGGAGTTCGGGGTACAAAACTCATTTTTATTGTCTTGGCTATAAATATACCGTAGAGTAGGAGTCTTCAAAATTTCACGCTAGAGGGTCACATCAGTAAATTCGTAAAGTTCCGCGGGCCACACATCTGTGAAATAAGTATCACAGGCAGAGAAAAAAATATATTATTTGCAAACGAGCTTCAGACTTTGGGATGAAAGATTGATTTCCTTTTTATAGCAGGATGATGAAGTATTAAGTCCTTCAAAACTCGTCACTAAAGTTTTGTGTGTATGGTCTGTTTTAAAAAGTATTTTGTACCTTTATAACTATTATTAATAAAAAGTTTTTATTTATTATTTTCTACAAACAACAAAAAATATTATTAGAATAATATTATTAGAAATTCTATCTTCCGAATTAACCACCCATATTCACGGTAGGTTTCTATACAGTTCAATAAACTGTATTAAAAATTCAGGACTAAAAAATAATTTTTCTACTTCCATTTCGTTCGAAACTACACCTTCAAGCGTCTAGCATCTGGCGTCCAGGACCCCACTCACGGATACTTTTCGCGCCTAGAATTCGGTCTGGACTGAGACTCCAGACGCTAGATGTTTGGCATCTGGCGTCTCACCCCAACACCCCACTGACGGAGACTTTTGGCGTCCCAGATGCCAAAAGTCCGAAGACCCAGACGCCAGAAGTCTACGTGAATGTTCTTTCCGATCCAGAATCACAAAGTATTCGAATAATTTTTGATTTGTTATTCGCGGAAACTTCAACAGTACAAGTTTGTAAAAGAGTACTATTTAAATTTTGTTTAACTTTCTTTTCACACAATGAAGCTACTACAGTTTAGTTTTTAAGCGGAGAATTATCACTATTAATCGGAGGCTCATATTTAATTTTTCTCAAAAAGTTTTCCGGATTTTTCTGTTTCGTACAAAATAACACATTATGAGCATTTGAATTGCAATTTTGGCACTGTTCCAATTTAACTTTGCATTGAGAGGAAAGGTGCTTTCCAAAACATTTATAACATCTCCCTTCCTTTCTCAATTTAAAACTTTTTTTTTTATCGGATTCAGACTGACAATTTTTTGAATTATGTTCAGCAGATTTACAAAAAACGTAATATGTTTTAGAAGAAATATACAAAGCTGCCGCTGACGGAATACTATTTTTCACACGATAGTTATTTGACCTATGATTTGAGTAATAACGATCATTGTTACTTAATATTTTAGTATTATGAATTTCTGTATGCTGAAAAGCGGCTTCTCTACATTAAATTTCTTTCTTTATAAATATTACCAACTCTGTTATTTCATTACTCTTTTCAGGATCACGTTTTCTATGATAATCAAGTATCAAATCATGGAGTACTAACTTTAATAATATCGAACTCAAGAGATGTCCGTAAGAAGCTGAACCTACGCTGAAAGAATCTAAATTTCTTATAAAAATTTCAAGTTCGTCATACAGTTTTCTTAAATCTTTAACATTATAAGAATTTTTAACACTTTCGATATTCAGTATTGTGTTCATATTACATGATATTATATTGTCAGGCTTTCCAAAACGATCTTCTAATAAATTAACACACGCAACATAATTTTCTTCTGTTAGCGTAAATCCGACTACTGTATTATATGCAGGTCCCGTTAAAAGTGATCTCAAATACACAAATTTCTCTATTTTCGTTAGTGACTCATTCGAGTCAATAGCTGCCTTGAATGAATTAAAAAATTCAAGAAATTCACTTAATTTACCAATAAAAGGTTTATTTGAAGCTTAGGTAGTTTAATTGCCGGTGCATAATTTTTGCTTTGCTTTTACCAACAGAATTTTCAAGAACAAAAGTGTTTTCAGATACGGAAGCATCTTTAAAAACTTCGGCAGCCGCACATTTTTTAAGCCGATTTTTAATTTTAAATTTAATACTAATTATTTTTTCTAAATACTCTTCGCAAACTTTTATTTCTTTCTCAAACTCTGAAGGATCATCAATTTCATTTTCGATTTCGTAATCCAGTTCTTTTAAGGAAATTTCTTTTCCATTTAATTGTTCAAGATTTTCTGATAAAATATCAGTTATTGTTTCGTCTATGTCAGCTTCTAAATACGATTCTATTTTCGATATTAATTTAGTAGTTCCAGACCGAATTCTGGAACGTTTGCTTTTCAGCTTATCAATTCGTTCGACTTCAAGATTCCGAAATCCAATCACAGTATTTAAAAAGTTTAACTTCCTTACCTTCTCGTTTCAATATCTAATCCAGCACCCGTAATCAAGTTCTCGGGGTTCTGGTACCATGAAGAAATTCAAGAAATATTAAATCACCAAGATTTCAAGCGGCAGGCTTTTATTCGTTCAAGAATCCAACTAAATACACACGCTTCACGCAAACCGCGAGGCAGCCAGGTGGTGCTACCAGTACGCCAAAAACAAATATATACATATAATTTCAATTTGCAACAGTCTATACTTCATGCTATCAAGCAAAAAGTTTTTCTTTTATTTTTCAAAATCTCAATATCAGGTTTCTTTGCAGCACTGGTTTGTATCTTAAATTTAAAGGTTAAGGATGATTTTTAAGCCCAGAATTATTTTAAGCAAAAAATGGCATGCCTGTCTCGACCTAAAATTAACCTGGATTAGAATCCGATACAGCAGGGATGGCGAACCTGTGACCCGCGATGCAATTTTAGACAACACGCGAGACGATCATGTTTTAACATCAATTTAATTTAACTTTTCAAATTTTGATTTTCATTCGTCGGACTGAGAGATCTATAATTTAATTTATACTAGAAGTAACTTTTAGAAATTTATTTTTTCCTCTTTTTGCCAAACAGAAGTCTTAAAACACTATTCTTCAGTATTAGCGAAAGCAAAATAAATATTTGACGAAAGATTCTCCCAGTGTCGTGAAATGGAGAAAACTTGACAGTTTTCTCCATTACCACACAAACTTAAATTTGAAGATCTTAAATTATCCTCTTTCGATTGGCTTCAAATTGATAACTTAAAAAACGGAAATGGTTGAATTTCAAAACAATTTTGTATGGTCGAATAAATTTGCAGAACTAAACGTAAACTTAGAAATAATTACAAGATCTGTAAAATTGTGACGAATATATTTCAACAACAAGCACTGAAAATATTATTTTAACTGAATGGAACTCGTTGCCTAATTCGCTAATGTCGATGAAAAACTTAGCAAGAGCTCCTTTGACAATGTTTGGATCAACCTACGTTTGCAAGCAGTTGTTTTCGACAATGAATTTTATTAAAAGTAAGAATAGAAATCGCCTCGGCATCGATTTATCCGCTGCGTGTGTATGATAAAAAGTTTCAAATATCGAACCACGTATAAATAAATTATCGTCCGAAAGACAAGTGTCACATTAAGTTCGATAATTCTGTACTTATTTTCTTCCTGATATTCATAGTCTTAAAGAAACCATAATAAAAAGTTAATTTTGTTTTTGCTTTAAATATCTATCGTATAATTTTTTGAATATCCGAAGGCCGATCTTCCAAAGGCCGAAAATAAACTTTAAGTGACACGCGGTGTTAATTTTTACGGTTTCAAGACATTTTTTGACACGCGTTAGAAAAAGGTTCGCCATTCCTGCGATAGAGCATTGCTGACATGTAACGGAACGTGTATGTTTCAAAAGAAGCTTTAAACTGTCAGAGAGTTTGAAGATATCTCATGAACATTTAAATTGGGAGAATAAACTATTATATATTCCAATGCCCGAGAGATGTGGTCCAACAATCAAAGCAAAAAGGAAGAACAGAAAGTTTGTTTAATACACTTTTGAGGGACAGTTATGCGGCGAATTTAAGATGTAATGAATTGGTCATTAAATTATAATCTGCAGATGGAGGTTTATTGATACATCGCTCTGTGTGGTAATACATCTTTTAGAAATTTTCATCTCCGTTCATCGCTAATTAGAATTGCAATTTATTTACTACTTCCTGCAGGTGCGGTATTATTATGTTTCCAGTTATATATTAAATAATTTTCCCAATATTGTAATTCTTTTGAATACCTATCATTAGATGTTTTTACAACAATGTTCTCTAAACTGTCGGTTGTTTGTATTGCTCACACAACTGAGAACAAACTATTATAATTTTACTTAATATTAGAGCCATGTGTGGTTCTTATGTTTGACTACTATTTATTACGTACCTGAGAAAGCAGCGCACCTCCAAAAATGACCGTGGCAGTCATCTTCACCTTCATGCACTGTGCGAAATTCGCATAGAGAAGCTGCCACAGGGCCTCGACGCTGATTGGGAGGAAACTAAATGCTCGTAAATCTCGTGCGACTTAAAGTTTTAAATTCCCGGTTGTTATCGCTTTTAAAAATATCGTATTATTTACTAAAACTGTTCTTATTATTTTTGGCCGTCTTTTTAAGTGAGATTTATAAATACACTCTGTCCATAAATTAAATATAATTCAGAATTACGCGGATATCGAACTCTAAAGTAAAAATTTCACCTGGTAGAATTATCACACACATCTTCAAGAATAATATGCAAATTACAGGAAGCCACCAGATGAGGCAGATGGTACGTCAACAATGACGAGAGTGTAAGAGAGGGGTATATAAGGATTAGTGGCAAAGAAGTAAAATTGTTCACATGCGTTCTGTAAGCCACTCAGTGCGTAACGAAATAGTTACGACACAGAGGACGCATGTGGGTGATTTTTTATGTGGTAGAATTATCGACCGCCTGGAATGTGGGCGTACTCAGATGGAAGTATCCGAGGAACTCGGAATTGCCCAAAGTGTCATCTCTAGGCTTTGGCAACGATTCCAAGATGATGGAAATGTCAGTAGACGTTAGAGTACAGGTTGCCCCCGAGTTACAACGCCGAATAAAGACCGGTATTGGCAGTAACTGCCAAAAGAAGCAGACGGAGCACAGCATCCGACCTGTCTCGTCAGCTATTTGCAGCCACTGGTACCACAGTTAAGGGCAAACTGTGTACAGACGTTTGGGAAATATTGGTCTATAAGCAGTGGCGGTAGCTAGGAGGGTGCGGTGGGTGCGGTCCGCACCGGGCGGCACATATTTGGGGCGGCATATTTTTTATTAGTATTAGTTGTAAAACATTTAGTATTAGTTTTAAATTAGTTGTAAAAGAAATGAAAATTATTTATTTTTATTTATAAATATAAAAATATAAATAAAACATATTTATGGAATTTTTTTTATAAATTAGTATATGTTTTGTCTCATAGGTGGGGAAAAAGCGACCTCCGTAAGTTTCTTGTGGTCTTTATAAAGTTGCAATTTATAGGTATAGTCACTTAACCGGCCTCCTTTATTACTGCCTAATTTAAATATGGCATCCAATGGTAAAAAGTTCCCCACCTATAGTTTGTCTGAATTACAATTATTTATTTATGTTTATTAATTTATAAAAACCCCAATGATTGACTTAGAAAGAGCGGCAAATTGGAGACCGCCCCGGGCGGCAACAGTTCTAGCTACGCCACTGTCTATATGCTCGCAGGCCTGTCAAATGTGTTCCGCTCACGGCAACTCATTGTCGGCAGCGATTATCTGAGTAGAGAACATGCAATGTGGACATCGTCCCAGTGGCTTGTATGATGTTTCCCGACGAGTCCAGTTTCAGCTTGCAGTCTGATTCACGTCGGACTTTCATATGGAAACGCCAGGTACCCGTTACCACCAAGACAATATCATTGAACGACACCGTTACGGTGGTGCAGGATTGCTCGTTTGGTGTGGAATTATGGAATTAGGTCGGAACCATGAACGGCCACATTATCGGGACATCATTCTGAAACAACATGTACGTTTGTTTAGGGGTGCCATAGGCGCAGACTTTGGTGTTTATGGATGACACGCCGTCCTTACCGAGCAAACATCGTAAACGAATACCTTCAATCTGAGGATATCACCCGTATGGGAATGGCCAGCATTCTCACCTGACTTGAACCCGATAGAGCATGTGTGTGACATGCTTAGCCGACGAACCACCACCGAGTTGCAGCCCGTCACCCACCTCCTACATGTGTACCGGAACTTGGGAGAGCATGCTTGAGAGGAGAAATCTTCCCCAAGATCAGCTCGATAATTTGATACTCAGTATGCCTAGGCGTTGTACGGACTGTATTTCATCGCATGGGAGACATACAATGTATTAACCATCATACCAACCATGGTAATATTAAGTTTATTGTAAAGGAGATATTTTTTACATTTGCTCCAGGGAGCAAAAATCGTAGTTTTTATGAATAGTATCATACATACACCATCTTTTTTGTTCTTTATCTTTTGTTTAATAAATGGTCTTTATGAATAAGTCACGTTTGTTTTGTTTCTGAACCTTTATTTGCCGGAGCTGGAATTATCATTAATTTATGTACATGAGTGTACATTCGTACCACACATGCATTAACGTGCACATAAAAAAAAACCAGTGTTTCAATGAGGCAGCCAGAAAATTTTTTTGCGAAAGGCAAGAATCTATTTTTGGATAAATACAATTGTGATAAATTAAGAAAGACCAAACTTGGGGAGGAGGGGAACTTAGTCCTTGGACTCTCCTCTGCCTTCTTCCCTGCTATGTTTATAATACTAATTAGTACGGAAAACTTATGGAAATATTACTAAACTTTTTAAATCGGGGAATTAAACTTTTAATAGACCAATTAATACAACATAAATTAATACAACATGCCCATTTATTGTCTCTTCACTTACCTTCAGGAGGGCGAAACAAACCGGAAACGCATTGCTTTCAACTCTGATACTGACTAAAATTAGAAACGTAAATTAATAGAATGTCTACACTATATGAAACATATACAAGTATTTCCCAAAACATTTGATGTGACAGCGTTTTGTTACATGAGAATGCATCAAACTATATGGTATCAAGTTTGGCAAACATTAATGTTATAATCATAGTTATAACCGAGTTGATCATTCAGATGCGGGGGAAAAACCTTGCGTTTTATATAATAATGATTACAGAGGTTATTAGGAACTTTTATTTTTCTCTATAAATTATATTCTGCTATATTTTAGCAGTAGCGTAACTTAACCCGATATTCGTTTGACCGAAACAGCATCTGATTTAGAAATAACGAAAAAAGTAGGTAAGTTGTGATTTTGAAACCATGTGACGAAAAGATATGACCATGTTTTGTCCCTCGAAGTTTCCTAGCACTTATTTTTTCATTTTGTGATTTAAACATCGTCTATAAACTTTGGCACCTAAGAGTGTCTTTCGGGAAGTCTAATGCCTACGAAGAGAGGTTGAAAAAAATCCCGACATATCGTGAACAAGTATTAATACGCCATACCTCTACAACAACACAGTGAAATGAAATAAATCTCGACATATCGTGAACAAGATATTAATTACGCCATACCCTCTAACAGTAACACAGTGAAATGATACAGGAACATAGAGGACATTTCTGAACTCGACACACAAGATGCTGAACTTAAAGTGAACTCTGAAAGTATAAGAAATGTATGTCGAATGGGCATTCGCTGCTTTAAAAATTTAAAAAGAAAAATAAATTAATGCCTCTCTGAAGGTACGTTTACACAAGAGATATTTCACATGGGCAAGTAGCCTCGCAAAATAGGTGACAAAATAAGTATTTGTATATCTTCAAAATCCGAATCATTCATTAAAAACATTAAAGCACCATGGTATAATAAAAAGCTAACACGTAATTTTATCAAAAAATTTACTCTATCCCAAGGTCTCCATTTTCATATAAAGTGTGCTATTATCGGTACTCATGCTTTAAGCACACTGACCTACACATAGATACCGTACCTGTATAAAATCAAACACCTATATACAGTCTTCAGGCACTGAGATCAGCGTGTCGCTATATTTCTATAACTATCTCTCCCTCTCTAAACTTAAGCCATAAAAGCAGGGATTCCCAAACTTTTTACGTTTGCGACACCCTTGGGAATGAGATCAAAACCTCAGGGCAACGTTATTAGAATTTTAGTTTTTTCAATTTTATAAATATTAAATCAAAGTTGAATTTATATCAGGATGATACCTAATTTAAGCTCAAATAAATACTTACGCCATCGCTGATTTTATTTATTTATTGCAATATTTAAGTAACCAAGACCAGAATAGAATATATAAATACAGTTTCAAAATAGCCATGGGAATCAGTGTCGTATTACACTTAAAGACAAAAATTTATACTCCTGGTAGGGTCACACAAGGCGTGAAGGCCATTCCGTTATGCCCAGCTTAAGTCTGTAGGCGTAGGAGCTAAGTCAGACTTCTACCATTGGTGCTCCAGTAAATGAGGATAAGAGAAGCTGCCCTTTTCCCCATCTATGAATACGACATTTGTATTCTAATATAACTGTCTTGTACGGTCTGTTTCGCCATCCACCCCGTGCACCATTGGTACCAGGGTAATCGCAATAAACAATTTTACTAACAAAGCTCGATCTGGTAATCGTAACGATGACATTCTGATTAGCAATATCAAGTACGCTGAAAACAAAATCTCCATGAATGTTTCTAGGTTTTATATCAGCTTCTGCTCTACGTCGACAAAAATTAATATGCATATTTGTTTCTTCTTCGTTCCTTCAAATCTTTTGTCCGAAAATTAGTTACCGAACAAGTTTCCGATCGACTTTGCAATCACTTTAAAGATTGTAAAATTTAATGACTATAAGTTATTGTGTTAGGGTGGCCTGTGGATAAAAAGATGGTGAAATCTTAAGTAAAAAACCAGTCGTAAATGTGTAATTCGTCAAACTCCATCTGGTGGTGAAATTTTGAACTAACTTTTTTATTCGCTCAAACAAATTCCCATCCCTTCAATATGTCCTACACAAATTCATAACTTTCTGAACAATAGTTTCGACTGTAGACAACTTTAAAGTAGGGAAGTTTAATTATGGACACCCTGTATATGTGTATTTGTATATACGTGCGTATGTATTATACAGAGGCTGTTCGCACATTTTTTAGACTATTTTGGTAAGCGGTAATAAAAAATCGTTTGCTGCAAAAGAAATAATTGCAATTGTACTATGTTTTTAAAAGTCAAAATTATCGTCTGCGGCTTGAAAGTTTTGTTTTTATTCAAAGTGGCGTTTTTAACAAAGCAGTGGTTCGAAGGCTACATTTATGCTCTTTCCGAAAAGAAATATGCATACTCCGTTATCCAAAAACGATGTGAGAGTCATGGTTTTGTGATATCTAAAGCGTCGGTAGGTAATATCGTCAACAAGAAAGGAAAAAAACGTCAAATTGAAGCCTCAAGTGGACAAAATTCCAAACAAGTATCCAAGGAAAAAACGGACATCTTCGACTATTGCAAAGGTACGTTGTTAATGTTAAAAGAAAATCCCCCTAGTCAAAGGACAGTTGCAAAATCATTAAAATGCTCGGTGTCCACTGTAAACAAAATGATAAACGTTGATTTAAATCTTAAGAAAGCGAAAAAACGCAATGTGCATCGTCTTCTTCCAAATCATATCGCTGAACGCAGGACACGCTGCAGAATTCTATATGAGAAACACATATCCAAAGAAAAATGGAAAACAATTGTCACAATAGATGAATCATGGGTGTATTTAAATAATTGCATCAAAAAAAGAGCCATTTATTATCATAAAAGGGAGAAAAAAATTTAAGTACATGGTTCAAAGAATCGAAAGAAAGTTTTTTCTGAGGGATTCATGATTGTTGCTGGTTTTTCTTATAATGGCAAGTTAAAAATAAAGAGAGTGGAAAAAAATGTCAAGATTAACTTCAAATACTATCAGGAACATATTTTATTGCCAATTTTTCCGAATGAAATACCATCGCTTTACCCACAGTGCCATCAATCTGTGAGACTCCATCAGGACAAAGCTAGCAGTCACACATCAAAATCCACTGTAAATTTCCTAAAAGAAATGGAACAAAAAACTGGTATCAAGGCCATAACCCTTCACTGATATCCCTACTAAATCTCCCGATGTATCACCTATGGATTTTTGTGCTTTCGGACTTTTAAAATCTGCATTATCCAAACGTCGTCCCAAAACCCTTACATAAAGTAGACTATTTTTAATAGTGATATATATTTATTACTTTGATGGCCAGGTGGCAAAGGCGTAGAGCCAGTGATCTGCAAGTTGCTGGTTCGGTACCCGTCGCTGACAAAACCACCTACGTGTACACTAATGGCGGCTGGTGCACGGAAAAAAAATCTTTCGCAGCTGCAATGTCCTCCAAGTTACCAAACATTACCTCTGGAGGTGCGGGGTCAAGTGTTCCGGTCTCGTCACTTGACTCGGTTCAATATTACGGGACCGGTATGTTTCAAATGGGTGCAGAGTGGACCCACCCCCTGAGGTGCACCCGGGACAACGCATGCGGGGAAGTGGTCGCACACTTCTGGCTTCTCCCGGAAAAGAGCATACGCTCAGCTCCCAGCCATTGGGGAAAAATATTCATTACTTGAGAATATTTTCGAAAATTTGAAAATGCGCCGTTTTTAAAACTTGCCTTGGGCTCTATGATGGAACGCCCAGGCCCTGGTAAATTCATTAGGGCAGTCATTATAGTCTTATATGAAGTCTTTATACAGTGGAGTCTCGATAATCCGAAATGACTGGGACCAGACCCTTTTCGAATGAACGAATTTTTCGGATTAAACGAAGTCATTCTTAAAATATACTTAAATTACATAATAACGTGTGATTACATAAATATTACATATTACGTGTGATTACACAGTTTATTTTCTAAGGTCTGTCTAAACATTACCAAATCACGGGGCGAAATGGGTGATAAGAGAGCGGAACGCTGCCTAGTATAGTACAGTAGAGTGTAAGTTGTTCGTTCAGTAGAGTGTAAGATTTCGGACGATCAGCAGATTGTTGAAATGGATTTCAAAGAACCTGTCAACGTCTCAGATGAGAGTGAAGGTGAAGCAGACGGTGACAGCGAGCAGAAGATATCCCACTCAGACGCCGCGGCTGCATTTGATGTAGCGCTACGCTACGTAGAGCAACACTCCGCCGCGACCAGAGCGGACACCATTTTTCTGACGCGTTGGCATAATTTGGCTTCAAGGGAGAGACATCCTTCTCTTCGACAAAAAAAATTAACAGATTTTTTCACATCAATGTACTTCAGTAATAATTAGTTCAGTACATTGTCTAATTTTGAATTTTCTTGTAATTTTCAGAAATATACTTTATATTACTTAGTATCACTGCGGTTTTATTGTAACCTTAGTTCTTTTTGACTTTTGGTTTCGGATTAAGCGGACTTTTGGATTACCGAAGTTCGTATTATCGGGACTCCACTGTACCATCCTCTATGTTTAAGTTCACACTTCCTCTTCACACAACATTGCGTATGAACTGCGTCGCGAGGCTTATTTTCTGTGTTAATATACTTTTGGTGTCTGGGCGTATGTAATATGTTGCAGGCATATGAATTTTGAGTAGTTTCTGAACATACTGTGTGACAATTATTGAGCTATATGACAAAAAAACTTCATTAACTTTTGAACCATTGGCGTGATTCAGTGAAAACTTGGCGGTTGAATGCAGGGCATGTTGGGATTTTCCTTTGATGCATTCGTATTGTTGCTGTTGTTCGGTTTTCGTTGAAAATGTCGAAATAGAGCGTTTCTGAACATATATCCATCGTTAAGGCTTACTATTCAAGCAATAACAGCCTGACTGTGGCTCAAAGGAAATCATCGATGCGATATTCATTGAAGGCACGGTGACTGCTGAACGATATGTCAAAATTTTAGAAAATGATCTCATCCCTATTATCCAAAGTGACCCAGATTTCGAAAAGATGAGGTTCATGCAGGACGGAGCAAGAACCCATCGGACCAACAGAGTGTTTGAAGTCTTTGAACAGCACTTTGGAGAGCGCATTCTGACTTTTGGGGTACCCAGGGCCACTGGAATGGGAATCCCTTGGCCGCCATATTCTCCTGATCTCAACCCTAGTGATTCATTTTTGTGGGGCAATATTAAAGACAAAGTTTACGCAAAAAAACCCTAAACCATCGCTGGGCTAAAACAAGCCATTCAGGAGGTCATCGAAAGTATCGATGTCTCGACACTTCAGCGAGTTTTGCAGAAGTTTGTTCTTCGTCTGCGCCACATCATTGATGGCAAGCATATCGAACATGCCATAAACTAAATCCGATTATCTGTAGTTACTTTTCAAATTTGAATAAAATGTTTGAACTCAGTAGTTTTTTAAAATATAATTTTTTATTTCATATAGCTCAATAATTGTCACCCTGTGTGAGTTCAAAATGCCTTTTCCATGATATTACAAAGTTAATATTTTTTTTTTTCAAAAAATCCTTCTCAAACTCGAGGATAAAGATAGCATCAAGTTTTAAATAGACATGTTTTCCTCCAAATGTAAATTTTGTTCTTGTGTGTGAGAAAGCTTTTAAGGATGCTAAAATGTGTTAAAAAATATCAAGAATCATCTGGAAACTTCATCTTAGATTTTGTGTCATTACCTCCCTGAAAGCAGGGCAGAAAATAAAATTAATGAGATTGATTTATATAGTATATATTAACTCTTAAAAAGAACTTCTAATTTTAAAAAATACATATGTACTGTAAAGTTGCGATATATTTTTTTATAACACGATTCATGATTCTTAAAATATGACCCTATCCTGATCATAGAAACTGTTTTCTAATACTTAAAATTCTTTTAAAGGAACTAATTAAAATATTTTATTTAAATTAATATTTTTATGGCACTGAATAATTTGCGATTATGCTGTATTAAACCACATCAAATATGTTTGAGAAACACTGTAATTTATATAATGTAAGTTAACACTCTATATAATTCCTAGATAAATGAATGTACGAAAATGCAAGTTGATATTTACGTCTGAAAGGCAGAAGAAAGAAAGAACAAGTGCAAAATACTAGTAATGAAATATAAAAATAAGTTTAAGTGGGCAAAAATTTCAATTCATTAATGCAATATAAATATTAATTCAAGTGGGCAAAATATCGTATTATGAAAAAATATAAATAAAAGTTCAAGTGTGCAAAATACTAGTTCATTACTGCAACATTAATACAAGTTCAAGTGTGCAAAATACTAGCTCATTACTACAATATTAATACAAGTTCAAGTGTGCAAAATACTAGTTCATTAATGCAATATTAATACAAGTTCAAGTGGGAAAAATAGAAGTTCATTAACGCAGTATCAATAAAGTTCAAGTGTACAAAACTAGATCGATTAAGCCGCATAAATAAATTGATGTTTGCAAAATTAGATCTGTAGAGCAATATTTTTACATGTTCAAATGCACAAAATAATAGTTCATAAATGCAATAAATGTATATACAAGTTCAAACGGGCAAAATAATAGTTCAATATTGAGATACAAATGCAAGTTCAAGCATGCAAAATACTAGTTCATTAATACTGTATGAATATTAGTATGAATAAAAGTGTAAAATTGCAATACATTAACATTACTATGTATGCTACATTGTATAATGATATCAGAGTACACTTGAAAACAACTAGCATGATTCATTTATATCAACTTAAAAGTATATGATAGAAAACCTACTTACATACGGAGCTTGTAACAAAACTTGACTTACTATATAGAAGGTTCTCCAGAATAAATATCCGTCATGCGCATAATAAATTCTGTTGAGAAAATACAGATAGAATTTTAGTATTTTATATTATTTATATTAAAAAAATTAAACTAAGCATTTATTGCAAAAGAAATAAATGAGTAAAGATTTACATAAACACCACAGTGCAAAGTAACTAAATTAGGTGAATACCTTTTGAATAATAACTAAATGAAATTAAGGAACATAAAACTTCTTTTAACCAATGCAGCGACACTTGTTGTGAAAACATTCGCCTATAATTCACGGCAGTTTTGCTGGCCATTTCATTATGGGGGCACCATATAGGCGGACCAGCATTACCCCCTATGAAGAGACGACACGAATAGAGGCATTTTAGTGGCGCTTAGCCGGGATTCGATCCGAACACCCTCAGCACCGAAAGTCCGCGCGCTGTACTACAAGGCCGCCACAGGCCCGACATAAAACTTAAGAGTGATAAAAAGCTACAATTCTGTCAATACATATTTCTTTGCGTAAAAAAATTGTGCGGTCGGGGGACCCCCGTCAGGAACGAAGTTCCTCTACTTTATTTCTACTTACTTTAACTCTACTTACTTACTTTAACTAATCTTACTTACTTTAACTCTAAACGTGATTTAATTATGTCGATTTCTATTGATTATATTAGGTATTTTTGTCACGCCAAAAGCGCAGCGCTGTTTTATTCAACCAACCAACCAACACACTCTCTCTCTCTCTCTCTCTAATTTGTATATTTTACTTTTATTTTTTATCCTTTTTTCAAAGCAAAAATGTAAAGTAAGGATTTAAATCAATAATTTTCATTTTAATATGTTAGGAAAAATAGTCATTTATTAAAATTAAATAAAAAATAGTGAATTATAAATTATATAAAAAAAATTCCAAATAAGAAAAAACTATTTTTAAATTTTAACATTATATTGTATCATAGTAATTATTGGCTTATGGTAACTATAATAAGATGCATATGTTTGAGATTCAATTTTATCCAAGTATCTCGAGAAAACAGCATCAACGGTTGTACAGTATTTCGTTGTGAACTGCGCTGGGTCATTATTAATACTTAAATCAACTGTATCTGATAAAAAAGATGTGAGATTTTCAAATTTTTCTTTATCATTGAAGTTAACGTTGAAGCCTCCAGCCAATATGAGTGGAAGTTTATGAAAATTTTGGTTAAGTAATTTAGAACCTCCCTCAGTATATTCTAACAGCGATCGATGGATAAATAAGTTTAAATAATATTTACACGTGTTTAGAATTTAGGTTATACAGCTCACCGGACACAATGCTTGCTGCTCGAATCTCGATACTCGCACAAACACACACACATACAACCGTATATAATAGAAAGAGACAGAGAGAAAGAGAAAGAGAGGGGAAGGTCGCCTGGAGGGGGCATGGCAGTGGGGTATATAAAGACTCTTGGAGTGCCATGGTCAAACGACTTTACCTCCAGTAGCAAGATATGTGCATCAGAAAATATGTGCTCAGCTTTAAATAAAATTATAAAAATCAAGCCCTCTTCAAATAAGTAAAATTAAAATTATAATAAGAATTAAAAGAATAAAATTCAAATATTTAGAATTATCTACATAAAAAGCATCCACCGGGATCGAACCGGGGTCCAAAGTATAGGAGCAGCGAGCTCTACCACTGTGCCAGCCATAGCACAGCAAATTGAAATGATTAATTGAATACATATGCACCGAGATTAGATGGAGGGGGCATAAAGCTTTTTTCCTTACGTGACGATTTCTGCCAGTTCACTCTACTGTAAGCCGCGTAAAAGAACTTCGTTACATTAATAAACATTTCATAAAGGGTGCTGCAGAATAGACTCCCACATTTCAAAGGGTAATAAAAGACAAAACAATTAACAGAAAAGTACTTTATATTTTCGAAAAAAGATTTTCACTAGGTTTTGAAAATAACATCACTGAGGTGGCGCCTGTTATTAGCGATACACTACCGAAGCCGATCTCTAAAATTTCCCGTCACTCTGTTCGTAATCACTAGGGGAATGGCGACAACTTTCTCACGAATAGCGGATTCGCGGACTCGTTGCACATTTTTAAGCGTTCTAATGGTCCTATGACGAACACTTGGTTTCCTTGGTAATGCAGACCTACTTGCTCTCATGTCTGAAACCCATCGCAGGATTGTTTTTTTATTCGGAACGGCGTCAGTTACACAGAGTCCGAAGCGCGTCCTAAACGCCCTTTGTGTCGTGATCACACAGTCGTTGTTTTGAAAGAACGCCTCGATAACGAAACCGCGATGTTCACCGGACCCACTCGTGGTGTCTACTGACAACTAGAAAATCCGCCCGAACTGTTGCTACCTCTCCCCCCCCTCCTCCCTCACTCCCTTACCAGTGACCTACAGAAATGTGGGAGTCCATTCTGCCACACCCTGTATTAAACTATTTAAATGACATTAAATTCCAAAAACTTGGGAATTATTAGATATGAGAGTTGTGGTTATATTCTTATTCAAAGAATTTTTCCTAAAAGATTCTTTCTTCAATATTCATTACCCAAAGGAAAAACAAGTAAGTAAAATTAACATTTAATCGTCTCAAGAGCCCAAAAAGGTCTCCATGAATTAAATAAATCTGAAAAATGTTTTGTGTCTCATACTGAACGTTTTAAACGTACCAACATCTTATTTTATCAAGATGGACCCCGGTAATCCCCTATCCAAGATAAATAATAGTAATTGCATTAATAATTATAATAATGTCTTTTGCTAGTGATCCTAAATCGAAATACTGTATGTTGTTGCGCTAGATTAAAATATTGTGTTAAACATAACTCACGTAACGTTTTGCAGGCCTAGCTTCTTAACCGTAGAGAAACCTGAAAAGATATAAATAGCACCATTCCTAAACAGGAAATAGTGATAAAATTTACAACAACTGGAACATGGAAAAACGCCTATAAATGTCCGTTTCAGAAAAGAGATATATGTTTGTTGATGACAGTAGTTTAAAGCAGTGATGCACAAACTTTGGGACTCACAGATGGGTCAAGAAAAAAAATTGGAGAGGTCGCGGATAGCTTAAAGTTAGGGATACGTATTTTTCGTATTTACGAAATTGATGCGAATGCAAAATTTGCCGATATGAGCGAATAAATACGAAAATTATTATTTTACTACTTTTCGGCGAAAACTTGGTGATACACGGCCTTTTTAAACGAAATTAGGTAATATTAGTAATTTATTAACATAATTGCTTATCCAAGACCATCTACGGTTTTTTACTGAAAGATCTCACTCTCGAAATTTGCTTATTACTTATTGCTAAAGACTTAAAGAAAAGAGAATGTGGAGACTACTACAATGCTAGCTTTTAACTGAGAATTTTGATACTTATCTAACCAAATAAGTAAAATTGTGTTTTTTAATAAATGCGAAACCTTTGAATTTATATATATATATACCGGGTGGCCATAATTAAAGTGACAGTGCTCACAGTGTTCTGTAGCGCGATCTATTTGCGAGAATGACGCCACATTTTGTAGGAAGATTAAACAAGACGGGGGACGAAGGATTCCACGAAAAAATAAATTAGTTCCAAAAGTCACCGCTAGGGGAATATTTGGCGTTGTGTAATAGAAAATAGAGTGTTAACAAATGCAAATTAATACGGAATAAAATTACCTTTTATTATGCACATTTTCTTATTTAGTTCAAGTGCAATATGGCAACACTTTTAAAAAAGCGTAAAATCTACATAAACACCGATAAAGTCTCGTGATCTGCAATATCACGTACGCTGAGCAGAAGAAGAAGTTCTTTATTCAAATTTCACGTTACATCCATTGGCACAGTGCCAGCTGCTTAGGTTTTAAAAGGCAATGAGTTACGTTTCGAATCAATCGGATTGAAAGCTTATGTGCAATGTCTCCTTCTTTAGTCGAGCGTGCGTTACTGGTCAAATTCTTTAACCTCAACCAGTGCAACGCGTCAGCCGCTCTTCGTGCTTTTAGAACGCACAAAAAAATGCGTAAAGGTAACGGTCCTGTATCAGTTAATGGGCTAAAAGAAATGGTTGCGACGTTTGAGAAAACAGGTTCTCTGAAGGTTCAGTCAGGCAGAGGACGAAAACCTGTACCACAGGATACAATCGAAGCAGTTGTCACGGCGATTGTCGACAGAGGACCAGACAATATTGCTGCCACCTCTAGCGCTCGTGGATTAGCTCGGAATATGGATATGCCTTACAGTACGGTATGGAAAATCTTACGAAAGATTATCAACTTCTATCCGTACAAGATCAGCCGTGTACATGAGTTACTGTACCCCGACCATGATAAGCGATTGACTTTTGCTCTCACCTTTCTTGCCAGAATGGAGGTGGATGATGCTTGGCCGTAGAAAATCTTATGGGGAGACGAGGCCCACTTTTACCTGCATGGAACTGTGAATACCCAGAACTGCGGAATTTGGGATGACAAATCACCACATGCAGTCACAGAAATTCCCTATTTTCTATTACACAGCGCCAAACACTCTATTTTCTATTACACAGCGCCAAATATTCCCCTAGCGGTGACTTTTGGAACTAATTTATTTTTTCGCGGAATCCTTCGTCCCCCGTCTTGTTTAATCTTCTTACAAAATGTGGCGTCATTCTCGCAAATAGATCGCGCTACAGAACACTGTGAGCACTGTCAGTTTAATTATGGCCACCCGGTATATATATATATATATATATATATATATATATATGTGTGTGTGTGTGTGTGTGTGTGTGTGTGTGTGTGTCTGTCTGTGTGTATATTTGCGAATAAATGCGAAATTGTACTTATTGTAATTTTTTATGCGAAATTTACGTACCCCTATTTAAAGTAAATTTATATCATATTGAATAATTTAACTAAAACATATGCTTTGAATTTTCTATAATTACATATTTTTAATATTTTTATTCATATTTTTTTATATGTTAAAAATATATGATATTTTTAAATAAGGTGTCAAACAGTCTTACAAGGTTGCATTGCTTGCATTCGCTTTTATCTATATGTGCGAAACTGGGTTTTCAAAAGGCATAGCTATAAAAACCAAACAACGATCATATGAGAGAGGCATTCTGAAATATTTCACCAAATATTGAACAAATACCACCTGAAGTCCAGGTTCTTCCTCCTCATTAATTTTCTTTAGTTTAGTTCTATACAGATAAATGAAGTTTGTAGTTTTCAGTGTTTTAATATGAAGCTTATCGTTTTAAAATCACGATCATAAAACTTTAATGTTTGTTAATTTTAATATAAATAAAATACAAAAACATATTGATGTATATATATGAAGTTTTAGTCGCATGATATTTGGAAAAAAACAAGTGTAGATGGTAAGGAAGACTTTTCTTGTTATTCAAAGTAAAGAGATGTATATACTAAAACTACAATTCGTTCATTTTTGAAATAGTTTCTAAAAATTACCTTATTTCGTTTTTCTCTTCCTTTGTTAACATTTTCCTTTTTTTTAAATATTTGCTATTACCAAAAAATTTTGATCTTGGCCCCGTTTTATTTTTAATTTTAAATAAAATGTGTCGTGATCGAAAAAAATTTGCCCATCACTAGTTTAAGGGGTCAACTACATGGCTAATACACTAAATGAAACGGTACAATTAATTTCCCTTGCTGCAGAAAACGTAGATATTCCCTTTATAAAACTCGCTGAAATGTACTTTTTATGAGAAATTTTTATTACACATTTCTTTTCAAATGAAAACAATAATTTTTCGAATATATTTCTAACTGGCATTAGTTTTTTTTTAGTTTGCTAAAAATAATTAAGTATTCCTCTGAAATTATCTACACGGAATGTAAACAAGAAAGACGCTGATACAACGCTTGATGGCGCATTGAATTAAAAGACTACCAAAAAAATAAAATCTCTCATACCTGGGCAGTAGATCCTATCATCTTCTACTTACTTACCTGTAGGAAACATCTTAGGCTTGCAATGGTTATTGACTAATTTGATGATTAAGTGCATTAAAGGTCGTTATTGGTTTACTTGTTTGTTTTGGAGACATAGCGCTGGTAGATGTCACGTCTCCACCTGTAGATTCCTCCTTAAAACTACAAATAAAAGTTAAAGGCTGCAAAGTTTGGTGAGAAATCTACCCCAAAAAAGAGATTCTCCCAGAGTTGTTTGTAATCGTAATGACCCCGATACATGCGATTACAACTACGTACAGGTCAATTCATATGTGTATAAAATATGCTGCTGAATATGCAAATGGACACACACACATACAGGGATAAAAGGGTGGAATAATTTACATTAGTATAGAAAGTATAGTAGGGGAGATATAGTAGGGGAAATATAGTAGGAAAGATATAGTAGGGGAATAGGGGAGATATAGTAGGAAAGATATAGTAGGGGAGCTTCTGTAGTCCCGTTAGTGAAGGGAACAAGGCTGAGTATTCTTTTCATCAATAACTCCCTGTAGATTACTAATTTCTATGGTGTCACTCCTTGATGTTTGGCTTATAGCAGTAATGACGTCATCGAGATGGCCGCATTGTGATTCAGAAAATTCCCTTTATTTCGCTTATTTATTAGCCGATTTTCTTTTTTAATAGTTCATATTAAAGAAAAATAAAAGGTCTATATATGACATTTGTAGTATCAGGGACGACGGAGCTTTGCCACAGAGGACAAAAGGGAGAAAGCGCCTGCAACGAAGAAGCTGGAGTCTCACGGTGGTTTTCTGTGTGATCCTTAGATAAGGGAGGAAGAGCCCCCAGCAAAGAGGCTACAGAGAACTTTCCTGAGGGAAAATAACTGTGCAGCAGATCCTCATGGGCAAACAAGTTCAACGCACCCAAGAAGTTCATAAACGCACTCTTGTTGCACTTTACGAGTGCTATATGCAGATATTTTTGAAAGAGTACCCATGTGTAAAACACTTTGTAGTCGCGTGGCGTTCCGATGTTGCTTCTTCACATTGTTGTTCATACCATTTTCGGAGTACGCAGTAATAGAAAGATACAAAGATAATCCTTCATGCCAATGATGCGGTAGAAAGAGGAATAACAAAACTGTTTACATTCTTACAAGACCTAACCTCTGTACCTAATCCCAAAGACTAATACCGATTGTGTTTTATACGCTTCACTAGGTACTTTGAAGGCATCCGCGCTGCCAACTTTTCATGCCTTGTCTGGTTCTGATTGCACAAGCACTTTGTCTAGAAAAGGTAAACTTTCATACAGGAAAGCATTTTGTGCAGAGACAGAAGACACCCTGTGGGTTCTTTACTCAATTGGTACACGAGACATCATTCCTGGTGAAGTATTAGCAGTGATGGAAAACTCATCTGCCAAGTCTTCCAACCCAGAAGAAACATAATCAAACTTCAAGATTTTCGTTGGTCTGTATTTTCCGAAGTACAAACTAGTTGAGAAAAGTTACCGCCAACAGGAAGTGCGTACATACCTTTAATGAAGGGGGGGTTAATTATCAGTCGATGATCTGGAACCAAAACTGTGATCCGCAGCCGAACATACTATCCCTCATAGGACATGCTATGGTGGACGGGCAAGTAGCTCCTGTTCTCTGTGAAAT
Organism: Dolomedes plantarius; assembly: GCA_907164885.2. Lineage (NCBI taxonomy): Eukaryota > Metazoa > Arthropoda > Arachnida > Araneae > Dolomedidae > Dolomedes > Dolomedes plantarius. The sequence continues at coordinate 30,842,173 of OU015503.1, forward strand.
ACCGTGTGCTCTGGACTGGATTCTCAAGACCAGATGCTCCAGCACGAAGAACAAATTTAATCATCCATGTGAATGTCCTGTTGACAAATATCGTGTATCGATATGTGAGAGTGTGAATGAAGGGAGGAACAGTGATATAAAGATTGCAACAAAAGAGTCCGATAAAAATGGTGAAGACATGGACGAAAGCAACAATGACCACATCTAGAGACTATATAAATGATGCTGTTGTTTTTATATTACCCAATTTGTTGGTACGTTTTTAACCAGTTTTAAATCAAACGAAAGGATTTTTTTACAAAAAAAGTACTGGTCTCCTCCGAAGAGAAGATCCCCGACAAACTGGTCACTCGGGGAGAGTTCTTTTTTGATGAGGGGTGGAACTTTAAAGAAGCAAAGGTCAACGAGAGAGGAGGAGATTGTCACCAAACATCACCCACTTTTCGCAAAATATTGGCATTTGCCCCAAGGATAAGTGGAACGGGTGTTTTTCTGCCGATGGGCAATGATGGTTTACCCTAAGAAAAGGCAGTGTTTACAAGAAACAGATGGGAAGAAATACACATCTGCAGTGAACAATTGAAAGGAAATTTTAAACACTACATTACCTATTGGAAGTATTATAACTTATGGAATATTAACTGCCGTGATATGCTGTATAATCTGAAATTTTTAAATACTGATTTCTTAAGTCTGTTTTCCAAGTTATAAATTTGCAACTAAGCAAAAAATCTTTCCCGTTTGTATTAACTTTTAAACTGGCTAAAAATATGGCTAACAAAAACCAAGTTATGAGAAGATGTTTCAAACAGGAGGAAATTAAGATTGACGAAAATTTTCCCTATTAAAATTGCGGAAAATGGGAAAATTTTATAGTGTTGATAAAGTTAATTGTGAATTTTCATTTGAAGAGGTCATTAGTGTAGCACTCTTTAAAGGGCAGAGCCGACCTTAAGCTGATTGGACCTATTTTATCAGGAAAATTAAAAATATGTCTAAAAAGAAATGGCTTTAACATATGTAAAAATAACGGCACACGAAGTGTGCAAAACAAGAAGTTATAGATTTCTATATGTTTGTTGAAGAAATGGAAGCATTATAACATAGTCTTCCATCTTAATCTTCCTAGAGCCCATAAAAATCCTACAATTCCTCGCTACGAATGACAGAGGCTGGCATTCCGAATGGAGACCGATGGGGGGGGGGGGGAGCTTTTCTAGATAAAAAATTAATTAAAACATACCTGAGATCGACTGTATCAACGAAGAGACTTTAACAGTCTTGCAATACTTTCTGTAGATGATGAGGATATTCAAATTTGGATATTAAAATATTTGGACGATGATTGGACGATGATTGGACGATGATAAAATATTTGGACGATGAGGATATTAAAATCATAAACGATTTTGCTGATAAAAGGTCTAGAAATATTTGTTTGTAGATATTTGTGTTCTGCAAATGAAATTAGTGTAGTCTAGCTACTTTTCACTTTTTATTTTCTTATAAATATACACAAAAAAAAGAAATATGACCGCTTTCCTATATTGTTCTATAGCCCTCGTGTAGCAAAAAGTGACCGTAGTGCTCCCAACTAAACCAAACCAAACCTTTATTGTCAAGCTTTGCATAATATTTTTATCAAAATTTCTACTGTTCGGCCCCGCAATGACTACGGCTGGCCCTTTTAAAGGGCAGTTCAATTCTTAAAGTATTTGAAAAAACGATTTTATCATCGAAAATGTGGTAGACGAATTAATAATAACTTTGGCGAAAAAGATGCAGACGACGAAACCAGGAAAAACAGCGACTGTAGGGAAAATGTAGAAGGTGATAGTGATTTAGATGGCAACTTCTTCAAGACGATAGTGAATAAAATAAAGGTTCAATCGGAAAAACGGAACCGTAAAACTCCCCCTGTCAACTCCAGGAGAACGCAACAAAATCCGCTCGTGTAAAATGAAGCCGTGTAGTAAGTTTTTAAAAAAGGCTTGAAAATTTTTGTCGATAACTTTAAGGTCTTATATAATCGTCTTATGTTTAATCCCCTATTTCTAGAACCGACCACTTATAACCCAAAAAATGTTTTATACTGGAATTATTTATTAATAGTATAATAGGCCACACTTATTATTTTAAATGAAAACAAAATTACAGAAAAAGATCGAGTCTCCTTTGCCGAAAGAAAAAAAACGGTTGCAAAAACCCAAATACCCAGAAATATGTATCTATAATAATAAATTTTTGTTTGATCCAGTATTTATAAATGTAAGCATGACTCTAAATTTTATTGAGGATTTCTGAAACTCCCTCACATTACTTCGGAAAACAGTAAGTAGTACGATGCAGGGTAAAAAGTTTCAAATATGTTGATTACATGAAAATAGAAATCAAAACATGCCATGGTTTTCTTAAAGCTTAAATAGTTTGTAGGGTTCGCGTGTTGCTCAGATGCAAATTTCTGGAAGCAGCGCTGTACATGCCAGCCAAAGTGAGTTCGGCGCAGGTGTTTGATCTATTTAAAGGGCACACGCTGAGTTGGCAAAAGCCCAAGACTTTAGTAGCGATACGGGAGAGAGCGAGGCAAGCTTGATGGAAGGTGATAGCGGTGTTTAACTGATAGAGCGTGTATTGGTATTTAGCCGAGGTGGCTGCACGACTTCGAGAATTAGCTCAGAGCCGAGGGGTACGTGTATTGTTAGTAAATGCCTACTCTGCCTGAGGGATTCATTGCGACCTTTAGTTTCTTAGTACCGCGGGTAGCGGTACTGTTGTGTATTATTTTGGAAGCCCCAAGTCTGTATATGTTAGTCTGCCTCTACGTAGAGAATAAAGAAGTTATTCAGAAGTAGCCCTCGTACTTTATAATGTGCCTGGACCGTTAGAGATGTAAAAAGAAAGGTAGAACCACATACTGGCGCCCGACCATTTCGACCGAAAGAGAGGTGAGTGTTTGTACATTAGAAAAAAATTGTGAATTGTGTTCTATAGTGCTGGGGAGTTCGCACGAAAGTGCCGTTTACATGTGCCAAAAACCCGGGTAAAAGCAGGGTCGTTTCTTACTTTTTCCCTACGATAGGGAAAAATGCAGGGTTGATTTTCGACCCTGCTTCGACCCAGGATAAAACCCGCTAATTACCCATGATGCATTTCGAAGCTGACAGTAAATAACATGGCGGGTTTGAACTTGTGTGAATCCATGAAAATGCAGCTAAATGATCGATGGAAGGATCTGGAACCCCTTAACGATCGCATAATTTTCAAGAAAACAGTAGAAAAGTGCCTATTTTTTTTCCGGAGGATTTCATTTTTTTCTTGATCTGACCATCTAGTTTAAAAAAAAAAAAACATCTCCAATTGCATTATAAATAGAATGGTACTGCCATCTAGTATGTAAAATAAGAAATAAAATTTCATTTCAATAAAATTTCAGTAACATTTTCATTTAAAGTGTTATGGTAAAATTAATAAATTTAATAAGTATTATCTATAATTAAAAGTAACATTAAAATTTATTTATAAATTAATTATTTTAGAATTCACAGATAAAAATTTATTTATATCTATTTATGATTTTTTTATTTATACAAGACTAAAAATTACTGAAACAAAATTGAAATCAAAATTACATTTTGATTTTATAAAAGGATTTATTAAAACAATAAGTAATAAGGACCATGCACTTCGTAACGAGATAAATGCGGAGTTTGAAGTTGGAAAGTTAAAATAGCAATACAGTGAATTTGGAAAAGTATGACACTGGCTGGGATCGAACCCATAACGTAATTTACAAGGAATGATGGTGTATGAGGATCATTTCCGCCGAATCATGTGACGGCCTTTACTTCCGGTAAGACGGGTAAAAGCAGGGTGAAAATGTGGTCCCATGTAAACGGGCTTCGAAGGTTTTCCCTATTAGCGGGTAAATCCCGGGTATTATTGTTGTCCATGTAAACGCAGCTGAAGAGTGCCAAAGAAGTAGCGATTGTGTATGGTGTCATTCTATATAGTAAAACTCTGAGTTTTGTCTAAAAGTATAATATCTACGGCACTAGCATGTCAGCAGAGGAAGTAGCTCAGCTACGCGAGCAGTTAGAACAATTGGCATTAAATGGCCGGGAAGAACACCAAACAGGCCAGACTGCAGGGTGGCAGCATTTGGCTAATTTTGTGGCCATGACTGCACCACAAAATGCTTGGTTTTCGGGGGAAGGATCTGTCATTAGATATTTAGAGGCAGTTGAGGAACATTGCGTCAGCTATCCTGTCTCAGACGCACAAAAGTTGGTGATTGCAAAAAGAGGGCTGCGGGGAGCGGCTAAGCAATGGTATGATGTTATTGGGTCCAGTGGGATCACTACATTTGAGCAGTTTGCTGAAAAGCTAAAGAAAACATTTCCAGAAGTAAGGGATACCCTTAAGTTGGAGCAGGAATTATATGGAGTATGTCAAAAGCCAGAGCAAACCGCGTACGAGGTGGTCATTCGGAAATGTGAGTTATTGAAGAAACTCAATGTGAACCAAACGGAAGAAAGGAAGGTTAAATTAATTACAGATCGAATAAACCCTAATGCGCAAGATTTTTTATAAATTATCAGGCCCAAAGATCTAACAGAGCTAATTGAGGGGGTGATAAAGTACGACCAAAGACACCCACCGAGTATACGAAAAGCGGTTCCGGACAATGTTGGGGGATTTTATAGAAGGCCACAAATGGATAGAGGGATCCGACAGAGTGGAAATTGGTCATATCCTCCTAGGTATAATAGGCCACATGCCATTACAAACCCTAGATACCCTGACATTCAATATGAGCGCAATTTAAACTAGGGAGGGGCAACAAGAAGAGGGGCTAGTTGTCCAACACAGGTGGAAAAACCCCTAGGAAAGAAATTAAAAGTTTAACATTAAGAAATGTTGAGCTACCATATGTGGTTGTGCAGCTGGATCAAATCCCGGTGCGCAGTTTATTGGACACAGGGGCTACGAAAAATTTCGTAAGTAAGAAATGGTTTCGTGATACATTTCGGAATAAAACTGTGTATAGAAATAATCAGATCCAGGTTTTGTCGGCGCAAGGTAAGGATTGCACAGTATGGGGCCAATTTGCAGCCATGGTGCGGATTCAAACTGAAACACTCCATACACATTTTCATATAGTACAGGATCTGCAGGAAGATGTCATTTTGGGGATGGATTTTCTCCAACGGGCTAAAGTAGTTATGGATTTTGCGAGAGAGTCAATGTCCGTGCAAATGAATCAAGAAAGTAAAAAGGGAACGAAACAATTGGATATAAAGTGGGAAGACTCCGTTTTAACCCATAACCAAAAAGAAAAATTAATGCATGTATTAGAGGGCTTTTCCGAACTTTTTTCTGAGAATCCTGGATTAACTCATGTTAGTACTCATACAATCGATACGGGCGAAGGTACGCCAATTAAATGTCGACCATATAGATATGACCAGATAAAAGAACGGATCATCGAGCAACATATTGAGGAGATGCTCAAGCAAAATATTATCAAACCCATTAGTAGCCCGTGGGCAAGTCCAATAGTGCTTTGTAGAAAGAAAGGGGATTTACCGTTAACAGACCCTAAAGCATGGAGATTTGCGATTGACTATCGCGCATTAAATAAAATTACTAAGTTTCCGGCCTACCCGATGCCGCTAATCGAAGACATCTTACATAGTTTTAAAGCAGTTAATTATTTGACAACTTTGGACCTGACATCGGGGTATTATCAAGTAGCGGTGAATGAAAGCGACATACCAAAAACGAGCTTCATTTCAAAAAAAGGGTCGTATGCCTTCGTGAGGATGCCTTTTGGGTTATCGGGAGCCCCCGCGACTTTTCAACGTACGATGGATACAATCCTCAAACCAGTGTTAGGCCAAAATGTATGTGTTTATCTGGATGATATTATTCTATCCTCAGAAACATTTGAAGAGCATACCGAGCTATTAGCGAAGGTATTAACATTGATAAAAGAAAGTGGACTCACGGTAAATTTGAAAAAGTGTAAATTTGCACGGAAAGAGCTGCAGTATCTTGGGTTCAAAATTACGCAAAATGGGAGAGAAGCTGACGATTCAAAAATTCAAGCGGTAAAGGAGTTTAAGATTCCGAAATCAGCACGGCAACTTGCATCGTTTTTAGGGCTGTGTTCATATTACAGAACCTTTATCCCATCATTTTCAGAAGTAGCTGAACCATTATATATGCTTCGTAGACAATATACTAAATTTCGTTGGTCATCAGAAGCGCAGGACGCGTTTGAGAAATTGAAAGCTGCCCTGATTCAAGCTCCAGTACTTGGTCATCCAGACCCGCAAAAACCTTTTATAATACATACGGATAGCTCAGCAGTGGGAATTGGCGCAGTGATGTCACAAGAAGGGCGACCCATTGCGTATGTATCCCGAACGCTAAATGCAGCAGAAAGAAATTATACCACAACAGAGCGCGAAATTTTGGCAATTGTGTTTGCTGTGAATAAATTCAAGGGATATTTTACAGAAAAGCCAGTAGTGATTTATACCGATCATGCAGCACTCACGAAATTATACACGGGGAAAAATTTAACCCCAAGAGTTATTCGCTGGGCACTTAAGCTGCAAGAGTATAATTTAGATATCCAGTTTAAAAGTGGGAAGGAAAATAGGGAGGCTGATGCGTTATCCCGCGCACCATATCATACTGAGTCGGGTCAACTGCGATGTGCACTACTCACTACAGCGGTGTTGGAAAATCGAGAGAAGTTGGCGGCCGAGTTAGAAAGGGATCCAAAGTTTGCAGATATCTACGCTTATTTGAAGGATCCGGCCAATTATCACGCCCCCAATAAAATTGAAATTCAAAATCGTAGCAAAAACTATGAACTCATCGACGAAATCTTGTTCTATACCCTACATCGAAACGAGTTTGGGGAACTTCGACCCGTGATTCCAGAATCTATGAGAATGGAAATATTACATGATTTGCATGATTTGCCAATTTGTGGCCACATGGGGATCCTAAAAACGTTTGCGCGAGCAAGAGAAGCAGTATATTGGCCTAAATTGAAAGAATGGGTCACGCAATATGTTCGAAGCTGCGACACATGTCAAAGAATAAATTATGTGAATCACAAGCCTGCAGGGTACCTCACAAACATTGTAGCGACATTTCCTAATGCTATCGTCGGAGTGGATTTATTGGGACCATATCCCAGAAGTGCCCATGGAAAGTTTAGATATTTGTTAGTGATCGCTGATCATTTTTCAAAATGGGTGGAAATTGTACCCCTGAGGCGCGCATCAGCTCAGGCAGTCACAAACGCGTTCATGCAGAAATATGTGTTTCAATATTCTGCACCAGTACAATTAATTAGTGACAATGGCCAACAATTTGTAAGTAAGATATTTGAGGATATATGTGAAAAGTTAAACATAAAGCACTGCAAAATGGTCACATATCGAGCGCAATCTAATATTGCGGAGCGAGTAAATCGAAATATTGTGCGGATGATCGCAGCTTACATTGAGAAATACCACCAAAATTGGGATAAGTATATTCAAGAATTTACTTATGCACTTCGCACGGCTCAGCACGACTCCACGGGGAAAACACCAGCAGAAGTTTTTTTGGGACGAAAATTAATGACACCCTTAGATCGAATATTTTTTGTACAGCAGCGAGAGGCTGAATTTCAAATGAAAGATATAGAACAGTTATTACACGAAACGCGTAAATGGAATGATGCCGCTCGAAACACCCAAAAGAAATACTATGATACCAAAAGGCGAGAAAATAATGTTCAAGTTGGAGATTGGGTACTCATAGCAACACACCATTTATCTAATGCTCAAAAGCATTTTGTAAGTAAATTTTCACCAAAGTTTGAGGGCCCATATCTAGTGCAAAGTTCCCGAAATAACGTTCTGACGATTCAAAAGCACGGGAAGCAGATCGCGGTAAATGTGGATCAGTGTCGAGTGTATATTAATCGACAAACCATGGTGGATTTAGATCAGAAATTAGAACGAAAATCGAAATCTACACAAAGTTCTGAACTCCAGGGTCAAAATGAAGCAGGCCCCTCAAAATCGCAAAAACGTGTTGCAGACACACCGATTGAGAATTCCGGAAAGAAAAAACAGAATCCGCATTTTCAAAATGAAGCAGGCCCCTCAAAATCGCAAAACCGTGTTGCAGACACACCGATTGAGAATTCCGGAAAGAAACAGCAGAATCCGCATTTTCAAAATGAACATAGCCCTCCACAGTCATGCTTGAAACGGAAACATGAAAACGGAGATCAGACAGCAAAAAAAGTCCAATTTAGAATCCCAGGGCCGCACATAAGGGGAAAACGAAAGTTTTCAAACGGTAATGCAATTCCAGAAAAAAAATGCAAGAAGAAAGAGGGTCCAGCAAAACCCTATTTTTACACATCCAAATTTAATCCAAGGAATGTGCGACGAGAAACAATTGGCCGGAGAATACCGACCTGCAGTTATACAGATCAAAGTTCAGGACCCCCGAAATCCAGCAGCCATAACACTCAGAAGCAACAGCCTCAGAAACGGCAGTTGGCACACGGTGTATCGGGGCAATATGAAAAACAACCACGGTACGAACTCAGAAAGAGAAGGGCGAAGACGCAGATGGGGACTTCGCAAGGGAAACAGCGCATTTCGGCGGTTATTCCAGACAAGAAACAACACCGAAAAGGCAGAATGGCTTCGGGAAAGTCTAGACGGAAGCCTCAAATCAGGAAGGAACGATTTAGGCCACATTCTGATGTTCGATGGATAGCTTGGTTGGATACAGTGCGAGCCCAAATGTGTGGTGAGGTATCAATTCAACATTATTGATTTTCAGATTGGAGCCGGACTTCAGTCTTTTTTTTTTGTGAAAATACATTAATAGTAAAATACCTTGGAACGCAGCTCTGATATTTTGAGTAATCAGTGCTATGAGTCTATAATGATATAATTGATTTTGTTATACAATCTGAATTCTGATTGGTATGTAATAACTTTAATGATGGCTTTGTAATAATTTTTGACGCGAGGTATTTTCAAAAAAAGTGTCATGTGGAACTCTGGAATTGTAGTAAGTGAAACTTGTGATAAGAATGTAATTTTATGACATAAAAATGTAAAATTTTTGAATATATTGTGATTCTATTGCATAAAAATGTAATTTTTTTTTAGGAATATAATGTAATTTTGTATCAAAGTTTGACTTGAATGTGTAATATTGCTTGCGAAATATTTGATCTTGAATGCGTATTTCGAATTGTAATAATTGAGGTTAAACACGTGTCGTCACTAAGCTGTAATATCCCCTCACTCAGAGCGATCAAGGTCACACAGAGGAATTTGCAATTTAACCTCGGAAGAAAACCATGGTCTCTTAAATTGTAAATCCCCAACGGCTCTCTGACACGGGCCGACACATTTAACTAATTGATCCCTAACAACACTAGCGCGCGTTACACATTCCACGCACAAACAGATTGCTTTAGTAGTATAAATAGATATATAGATTGTTTTGTTAGGTATTTGTAGATGTATTGGAATTGGTAAATATTTACATGTATTGTATTCAACTGACTGTACATAGCAGACATTTCTTTTCATTTCTGACATTTGTGATGTCATGTCTGAAATTTTTTTTTTAAGTATCCTTAGAACTTGAAACTGAAAAAAAAAAATAAGGCTTTTAGTGTCAGCCTTGCCTAGATTTAAATGGCATTATATTGAGATCCCGGACAGAAATGATTAATGAACTAAATTTAGGTATCTTATATAACACAATTTAAATTCTGAAGTATCAAGAAAGTATATGCCGAATTTTCACTTTGTTTTACTTATACAACTAATAAAATGTTAATACTATGTTTTGTTTGTACAATTGAGAAAACTAACAAGTGAAATACAATTGAAAATTGAAATGTGCAACTGTTCAGTTAGAAATACTTAGAAATTGAAAGTGTAGTTTTAGAATGTTTAAGATTGCAGGTGAATTATATATTTTGGTGCAGGAATAAAATTACTATGAAACTTGTATTTTGGATGTCTGAACGGGATTCCGGTCAGTCAGACATGAGTGCAGCTCTACGTTTAAATTAGATTTTTTTGTTTAAGTAGACGGAGGTGTACTTGCAGTGAGGGATACCAGGAGGAAGAAGTGCTGGCTACAGAATGAGATGGACGCACCAGCAATTGCCAGGGAGCCGAAGGACAAGTTCCGATGAAATGCTGCCGATCACACTATACGGCAGAGAAGGGCTATTATTCATTTGAGTTAGTTTTTCCGGGATTCCAGCTATGGACTCCGAATTAAGAACAACCTGCCGATGATGAAGTGCAGAGACTTTTTGTAATAAACTTTGCTTCTAGGTTATGTTACTCAAGACGAACGAATGTTAAAAGGGGTAAGGAATCAGTTCAGGCAGAGAGTAGTTTCTAGGGGAGTGTAGGAAATTGCATAGACTCCCAATCGCGTGAGGAGTTTTATTAAAAATCCGCGCCCGCACCCCGTTAAAGGGGTGGCGGTCTAAATTTTTTTGTTGGGTCAGGGAGAGTGTAGGGTTCGCGTGTTGCTCAGATGCAAATTTCTGGAAGCAGCGCTGTACATGCCAGCCAAAGTGAGTTCGGCGCAGGTGTTTGATCTATTTAAAGGGCACACGCTGAGTTGGCAAAAGCCCAAGACTTTAGTAGCGATACGGGAGAGAGCGAGGCAAGCTTGATGGAAGGTGATAGCGGTGTTTAACTGATAGAGCGTGTATTGGTATTTAGCCGAGGTGGCTGCACGACTTCGAGAATTAGCTCAGAGCCGAGGGGTACGTGTATTGTTAGTAAATGCCTACTCTGCCTGAGGGATTCATTGCGACCTTTAGTTTCTTAGTACCGCGGGTGGCGGTACTGTTGTGTATTATTTTGGAAGCCCCAAGTCTGTATATGTTAGTCTGCCTCTACGTAGAGAATAAAGAAGTTATTCAGAAGTAGCCCTCGTACTTTATAATGTGCCTGGACCGTTAGAGATGTAAAAAGAAAGGTAGAACCACATAAGTTAAAACCTTCATAATTTTCTTAATGCCTAAAGAGCGATAAATACTTTCCGTGGGATATGGAATTGGGGTGTTGATTATTCCCGACCCCTCATTTCGAGAATCGACCTCCCCGAGGTGGCAACCTTAATCCTTTCAGAGGCAACAACCTCCCCGTTTGCAAGGTGCAGATATTTTTCCGTCTTTTTTTAACCTAAATAATCTTGAAAAAAATTCCAATTAAAGGTTGCAAAATATTTTTACTTCTTTAAACTGATAACAGATGGCAGTACTAACCATTTTTCTGCTCATTTAACTGGAATACATTGAATGCAACTGAAAAAAAGATTAGACTTAGGCATTTGCACTGTGCAAACGGTGCCCCTCAAAGGGTTAAAACCAGTTCCAGGTCTCTTCTGACGGGAGGTTCCCAATAATATAGGGTTTATTTATTTAATGTACAGTTAACAGAACAATATTTATAAAAAATCTAAAAAACTGTTCAATTTAGAGTAAATACTCTAAGAACTTTTATCTAGACATAATTGAAAAAGAGGTGATCCGACCGGGCTCTTTCTTCATCAGGGGGTGTAATCGAGTCGGTCCCCTCAAACGGAATCTTTTCTGATAGGATGCAGGTCAAGCCAAAAAACATCCCAAGGCCCCGATATCCCCACACTGAAAACAGAAAGTCCAAAGCATTAGATAAAATGAAATCACGACGCAACATTAATAACACAAAAACAGAAATTTACAAGCTAACTTACCAATACCCTATCAAAAGAAAAGTGAGTGTAGAATTGAAGAACAGACTATTTATCCTGAAAAATTAGCAGTACTGCAGTAAAAACTAAGGAACTTCCGCGCCATATATCTACTTTATGTGCAGAAATTTAAATTTAAATTTAAATTTAAATATTTGAATAGTAAAACTAAAATTGAACAATCTATCTTCACAGAACTTAAAATACACCCGAATCTAAATAGCATTTTGTAATTTTAAATTACCGAAGTTTCTAGAGAAATTAGTCTTGCTTCGATTTTCCTCGAATATATCGCATGCTTTCAAAAAATCATTACTATTATTGCAAATATTTTTGATTCTATTAAGTTGCGAGTAAAAAATATTATAGTAAATGTTATAGTTTAATTTGCTGTGGAAATTAGTAAGCATAATAATTTGAAATCTTATATTTTATCATAAATCCCAACTTTAATTCCGTCTTCTTGAATTCTAATTTTAAGATCCAAATAAGCGCCATAATAAATGTCGTCATTTGTTTTATTCAAAGTGAATTTTATTCAACCTTTGGAAAAATTTGATTGAGGAATTCCAGATCATTACAATTAAATATTGCAAGGTCATCAATGTATCTAAACCTGGAAACCCTATTTAACTTAAGATATTTATGCCCGTAAGTATGTAGAAAAATATTGGAAAATGCATTAGAAAACTATTTCCCCATAGGTATACCTTTAATTTCTTTTAAAAAATCAATACCATTAAGTAAGCAGTTTTTGAAAATATTAAATTTACAAAGTTCAATCCATTCATATTTAGAAATCCTGGTACTATCCATCTATGAATCATACATTTCCGAACATCATATGTTCGGACATACATTCATACATTTATCAGGTTATGGAGAGGAATACAAGTGAATAGATTTTCAACATCAAAAGTGGGTAAACTTGCTATGTTCTCATTCTTTAAAAGTTGTAATACATCTCGGTTTTTATTAATAACATGAAACAACGTTCAGTCTCTTTAATTTTATTTTGAATAGCCTTTAAGGGGATAAAGGACCTCTAACCTCGTTATTTTTAAATTTTCAATATTTTACTTTATATTCAAAATGAGAATAATTAATACCCTTTTCTACTACATTGAAGACACTTAGAATTAACAAAAGAGTATTTTGTGGAAAAATAAGACCTGTTTTTCAAAAAAATCTTCAAAAATGCTAGAGTTTTTCAAAATTCTCCATGTTCATCAATTTTCTTCTAATTTTTTTTTCCAAATTTCTCAGGATTGTTTATTAAAGTGCTTGTCCCAAAACTGTACATGATTCTTTCAAACCACAAATATTTTTCAAATTTATAGATCGTGAAATAAAGTAAAAACATGCAAAAACATAAAAAAAAGATAGGCAGATTAATATAATATATATATTTATGGCTTTAGATTCATACAAACAAATTTAATTCACAAATATGTTTATATATATATGGTTAACTGATATATAAAAAGTAGGGCTTTTAGATGGTACAGAATGCGCATGGAGCATTTTAAAAAATGCTAGAATTTTTGAAAAAAATATGAAAAAATAGGTATTAACCTGCCAAACTATCCGTATTTTAATTCCTAAGGCTCTTTAATGTACACCTATACCTCGCTATACGGCCGCTCTTTATACGGCATTTCGCTATAACGGCCCACAATATTTCGTTATACGGCCACAACAGCGGAAAGTGATGATGGCAACATATTATAACTTAGTGATTCTTCATTAAGGCGGAGCGTAAAAAAAAAGTTTTCGACTTCGTTTTTGCCCTAGTGCGGAAAAGTTGGGTACTGGTGGGTAGGTCACGTATGCAAAGTTTTGAGAAAAACAAAAAATATCTTCAGTCTCCATTTCGGCCCTGATTTTTAACATATTTTTACCATACAGTTAAAAATGTGTATTTCCATTGTTTTGTATGCAACTCGTCATTTTGTTCTTAAATAAAATACAGAGGATCAGGAAATGTGAGCCTAGATGGAGTAACAGATGGCGAAACGTTTATTTTAAGACTTACTGCTTCTGTCTCTTTCTGCTTCCTATCGGCTCGTTTCCTCAGCTTTCAGTTTCTTTTAAGTCAACTGCACCTATGGACATTTGCCTATGTGCCCGTTGGTCTATAAGAAAAGTTCTTTTCATTTTAGGGATCCTTTTATGCTATGGGCAAGAACATTTGTTAAAAGAAACACACGTACATAAAAAAATGTCGAACAATTTCCGTGAGTCTTTCACGAAGGTTTTAAGCTTCGTTTCTAAAGTTGTTGTTGACAATGTTTGCATGCCAAAATATTTCTTTACCTTTCTGCACGCAGTGTGTCAGCTGCTGCCTTTCTTATTAAGTTTCGAATTACCTCTGTATTTTATTTAAGAACAAAATGACGAGTTGCATACAAAACAATGGAAATACACATTTTTAACTGTATGGTAAAAATCTGCTAAAAATCACGGCCGAAATGGAGACGGAAGATATTTTTTCTTTTTCCCAAAACTTTGCATACGTGACCTACCCACCAGTACCCAACTTTTCCGCCCTAGGGTAAAAACAAAATCGAAAACTTTTTTTTTACGCTCCGCCCTACTGGGCAAGGTCGTCCAAGAGCCACGACGGCCAGAGAAAATCGCCATGTGTCGATTATAGCGAGGAGTAACGGGAGTGCTACAGCTTCTCAGCTCTCTCGTGACTTGTATGCAACCACTGGAACCCGTGTATCACGGGTGACTGTTTCCAAAAGACTTCATGAGAGAGGGTTGTTTGCAAGAAGACCCGCTATTTGCGTTCCGCTCACTTCTACGAACAGGAGAATCCGTTTATCATGGTGCAGAGAGCATATAGATTGGAGTATGGATCAATGGGCGACCGTTCTCTTCACTGAGGAGTCCCTGTTCAGCCTAAACACCGATTCTCGCCGTACGTTCATATGGAGAGAACCAGGGACTCGCTACCTACCCTCCAATGTCCACGAAATCGATCATTATGGCGGAGGATGTTTAATGGTCTGGTCAGGCATCATGTTGGATGGCCGCACACCTCTCCGTGTCTTTGAAAGAGGCACTGTGACTGGTGTGAGGTATAGGGATGAGGTCTTGGAGCCCTATATTCGCTTTTTCAGGGGTGCAGTTGTCCCTGAGTTCATTTTAATGGACGATAACGTGAGGCCACATAGAGCTCTTCTGGTCGACGAATTTCTAGAGAGTGAGGATATTCGCTGGATGGATTGGCCAACCAGATCTCCAGACCTTAACGCTATAGAGTATGTCTGGGACGCTCTGGGGTGGGCAATTGCAACTCGCAACCCCCCTCCGAGAACCATCCAGGGAATGAAAACAGCGTTG
>OU015503.1:30862331-31052331 GCA_907164885.2 Dolomedes plantarius
TGGAGAGTGTGTGAGGACCTCCTGACAAATACCCCCATCTTTTGAAAAGAGCGGAAGAAGCCTGCGATAGATGAATACGACCGAGGCCCATGTCAGCCTAAGATGTTGAGTGCCAGCTACCTTAGAAGGAAGGAACGAGACCCCATGCCCGATGACAGCATTGAGACCCGTGTTCCAGTGCGGTTAGCATCCAAATGAGTGAGTGAAAATCATTTTGTTTTGTTCAGACCCCACCATGCTAAATGAAAGATTAGTGCGGGAAAAGTGTTTTAAAAGATAATTTTGATGGATAGGAGTTCTTTGCTATGTGTATGATTAATAATTATATGCTCCCTGAATCCAAAAGGTATAGGATAATTAATATACATCTTTTTAAATATAAATTAAAAGAAAATGCCAAAAGTTAATGAAAAATGAGTAATTTGTGTACCAAGTTTTTTTGTTGATGTTGTTATTGATTTAAATTGTAAATAGTAGTGTTGTAAATAAATTAGTTTTTTTTGTTGTAAATATGAAAATTTAGTCAGTCATCCTTGTGTTTGTAGTTGATCTAAAGGAAGGTTTAGGAGCAAAGTTTGTTTGACCTGTTCGTTTGCCAAATTGTCGAGAACTTTGGGTTGTATTCAACCAAATAAATAATAAAACACAACGCACCCAAATAATGTCTATAAATAAATAATTTGTACTAATCAAAATAATTTACGAATCACGCCCAAAATAAATATTTGAGACAGGCAATACGACACACACAAACAAACAAACAAGAAAGCGAGTTAATAAAAACATGGAAAAAACTGAGTGCTTTCTTATTAAAGGTTATGCCTTAAGCCTACTGTGTACTAACCCTATTGGATTCGCTCACCTCAATGTTAACCTATGGGGAAAATTTCTCCAAAGATTGCCAACTTGAAAAAAAAAATCGTACTGCGTAATGTAGAAAGAAATTTTACACCTTGAGACATTATTCGTTTTAAAAAATGAAAATAATATTTTTTAATTTAAATTATTTGGGGGGGGGGGAAATCTGGTCTAGTGTATTTTAAACGCTCCTATTCCTTTGGTGGACGAAATTTATAAAATGAATCTTTTTGCAAGGTGCAGAAAAGTTAAGGCTATCTGAAAATAATACTTTTAATGGATTATCAGCATCTACGTGGCTGTCAATATCACACGCATTTTCTCCATAGTTTAACCCTGAGGTCAGCGAATCCATTAGGGTTAGTACACAGTAGCCATAAAGCTAAGCAATAAATTGGTCGAAAATTTCTTTTAAAACCAAAGTAATAGAACTACTTAAAGAATTATTTTTTAAATCATTTTCCTATCTTAACATTCTAATGTTGGTTCCAACTTATTATAAAATATTCTTCAGTGTTCATTGAAAGAAAATTTAAGGAATATTTAAAATCTCACCTTGAAAACATCATAGTTGTTTGTTGGTGAGCAGGATATGGAAGGAGCCACTGAAGATTCTTTGCTGAATGATACCGTCAGAAGTGTGGTCATTTTCATTGTCCAGAAAGTAAACTGACTACCCGTCAATCAACAATATTGTCTGCTTTTCTGTTGAAATAAGACCCAATTCCTTTCATTCATTTCAAAGTATATCGTCATAATGGGCAGGTCTCTTGCAGCTGAAATATGGTATCTCTTTTCCATGTTTTTCCATCATTTCACGTCATTTTCAGAAAATTCTCGGAGAAAGGCTTGCCTCTCCGATCCAATAGCTCATCCTAAGTTGCACTGACGTGGCAAAATACTTCACCAAAACAACCTTAAAATATAATAATAAACATTAATTTCAAAATTTGAACATAAAATAGTGCGAATCAAAATCATATATTATTGATTAACATTATCTAATAGTACGTCTTACGTACGATAAACCTTCATTAAATTTCTTTATTGGTCCTGGAGACTATTACAAGGCTATACTGATGACAGTTAAATATACTCTAAATTAAACTGTGTTTTTCTCTTAGAAAGTATCAACATTTTTATTCCAAATTTGAACTTTTAGAGACCTCTACCATTCTTTCATTTCTATAAATCTCCTGCCTGCGAGTTCCGTTAAATTTCCTTTTTAATATTTTGGTCAATAACTTCGTAAATATTGTGTTGTTTAGGTTCTGTACACGCAGACGATCAAAAATTATTCAACTGTTGAATGGATACTTATTCAAAAATTATTTACGTATTATGAAAAATTATTATGAATTTTCTTTCGGTTTTTGTTTCAAAATTTAAAGTTGCAGGGTAGTTCTAGAAAAAAAGCCATAAAATGAAAATTTTAATGAACATTTTGTTGCGGTTAACATATTTAGTATTCATTACACTTGCATGTTATAATCAATTCATAAACCTTTAAACATGTATGAAACGTTCAATAAGTAATTTTCAGTCAAATTTTGAAAATTTTAAAGCCCAACTTACCAGTCTAGCGCAATTATCAACTGGATTGCAGAGATGTTGCCTCTTCTAAAAGTTAATTCAGCAAATGAATGTAAATGCTCATTCTAGGCGACTTTTATAGAAAACTGCCAGAAACCTTTTTATAGAAAGCTACCAGAGAAAAAACTACGAAATGACTGCAGTTTTCCGAGAATTATCACAGTTCGCATTGAATCCGGTTTCTTTTCCTCAAAGGTGACGACCAAACTGAAGAGAACATTCTAGGAATGGTGCGAAATAGGCGACTTATGAGAATGGCAGCCATTTTGTTATGTCTATCTACATAATGATCATTGAAGAGAGTTAAATTAGCTTTTGTGAGTATGTTATAGGACTAATTAATCCAACATACAATTAATGACGTTTCATTCATTGGGAGTTTTCAATAGTCGTTCGGTGATGGAAAATAAAGTTTTCTAGATTTTAATATTTAGGAATTTGACGCCTATTTCAGGCGCCTATTATTATTTCTCCCCTATTTCAGGCCCTGATTTTCCATTAGGCCCGGACCTAGGGGCCCCGAATGTTGGGGACCCCCAAAAAAATTTTAATTTTAAAAGGAAAAAAAGAAAAAATTTCCAATTCAATTTTTTTTATTTTACCTTTTTTAACAGCAATTTTTTTATATATCCTTTCAAATTTGATAGATTGATTGGTTCATCATATTTATAGTTATATGTATAGTTCATCATATTTATAGTTATATGTATAGTTCATCATATGTATGTTATAGTGTGTATAAGGGATTTTTCTGGAAGTTTTTCTGGTTGCATTGTATTGGTGTTTTAATGATGAAGTTAATATGTTGTATTGCTTTTTGTTATTTGATAATGTTCTAGACTTCTACACTTCAATGAGCCAATTCTTGGCAAAATGGTTCATTCAAAATAAATTCATGATTATTTTTTTGTGTGTCAATTTTGGAAATTTTACGCCCGTATCAGTGTGAGGGGGCCCCCATCTCGAGTTGTGCCTACAGTCAAGAATTTTCTAAATCGGGCCCTGCCCTATTTTGTATCATAGTAAATGTTATCTTTTAACTTTTAAGGAACACTGTAAAAAATATGAAAATCTGCAGATTTATAAAAAGAAGTAAATAACTTAGAAATAATGCTTTTCATGTAAATAACAGAATGTCATTTATTCATATTTCAAGCCGATTTCAAAACTGGAAGTCGAATATTCGAATCTTTCAAATTGGTATTTTTATTAAAAGACTTTCTTAGTTTCCGTCGTTTCGATACAGAGTTGAACACAATTTTTAAGAGAACAGTGATTGCTGGAAAATTATACTTTGTAATCAAGACAACTTAATCTAGTAATCGTTAAAATGTACATTTAATGCGATTTTTATATCCAAATAAACCTGAAAAAAAACTGGAAGAAATAAAAGAGCCAAAACTAGCCGGAAAAAAAAAGAAATTAGAAGCAAATTTAAGACGATAGGTTTTTAAGATATCTATCTCTTGGACAAAATGAGTTAAAAAAACAAAGATTTTCTTAATCTTAGTTAAATATAGGGATTGCAAAAAAAAATTCAGAACCAGGTTTCGGTACTCGTCTTTTGCAGAACCGGAACCTAGATTTTACCCGGGTTTAAATAATAGATGAAACACAAAATATTTACCCAAAATATCAATGAAAAAACATTTATTTATAATGTAAAGAATTTTAATTTACTGCGTGGGCTCTTTTTAATTTTTTTAATTTAAGTAAATATAAGAAAATGGGTTCTAAAACTTTAAACTACCAATTCTGGCTCGCTTTATTTTTCTGTGAAGGTTTTATGATTTTATTTTCAATTTGCCACTAGATTAGAAATTCGTTGAAGACTAGATTTCATAATTTCTAATTATAAAAAAATGCAATCTATATATATAAAACAGTTTCGTAGCTGACTGACTGACTGACAGATAACGCACAGACCAAACAGCTGGACATAAAGGGCTGAAATTTTGCATGGCGAATCTTCTTATAGTGTAGGGGTGCACTAAGAAAGATTTTTGAAAAATTCTTCTTAGATTTTTTTAAATTAAATTCTTAAGCTGTTTTTGTAACATTCTTTAAAGTTTGCATTTAAAATAATAATCTGAGGGTTATAAAATTTATGTCACGAGAAAGATCATAAAAATTCCTTTAAAATGAAATCTTTTTCGAATCTTTACCTCCTTTTTCTGCTTTTTGGTGAATTTTTAAAGATTAATTTTTAGAATTTAATTTTTTAAATGCTGATCACGTGGTTTCTTTTCTTTTTGTGATACTTGAAACTAATTTTGCGTCACGAGCATAAAAACGAAATAAATGGACAAAAAAAAATTTTCTTGCTAATGCGGCAAACGATTGGACATTATCAAAAAAAAATATTAAAATACAGTAAAAGAAATGTTCCTCAAACTGTACTATATTAATTTTACTATATTCCTTAGTATGTTCTATTAGATGTAATTTTAATATTTTCTTTTACATTATTTTGTCTATAAAAATATCCGTTACGATTTTTTTATAAGTATTTTTTTTGGCATTAATTGCATACATTGACCGTTGTATTTAATTTGAATGTACTCCGTAGCGAAGCACGAGTATTCAGCTAGTCTATTACAACTGTTTATAATTCCAATAAATAAAACTTCTTTCGAGGATTTTTATTATGAAATAAATCAATAAAAGCAAATGACATTCGATGGTATATATTTTGATAGCAGGAGGAAAATGACATCTCAGATAGTTGAGTGGGATCTAGTACAAGCGCATCAAACTCAAATGCTGACATAGACCAAATGAACAAGGTTTAATTTTATGTGGGCCGCAAAAACAAGAAAAACTTCAAAATCAATTTTCGTAGAAACGTGGATTTATTTTGAAAAGTACAGTATAAAAAAATCAAGAAAAACAATATTAACGTTTTCTTCCCGGCACTTTTTGCTTCTTCAACGTTAACTTACCAGACGCTGATTAGTTTCACAAATTAATAAGCGTTCTCCGAAAGCGAAGTATAGCCTGTTTTACACCCACCAAACAAATCACTTCGTACAAAACTACTTACCAACCAGTCTACTGGTATGGAATGTGTGTAGTCAGCTGCAAAAATATTCACTGCTATTGGGGGAATGGTTCGCCTATGAGGAAGGCGCATAAGGTGACACGATATTTACTAGTACATACCGTTATATTGGCTGGGCCGCACAAAAAATCGTTGAGGGCCGCATGCTGGCCGCGGGCCGCACGTTTGACACGTCTTATCTAGTATATAATGCTGTGGAAGGGCTTAAGACAGAGGGTCTCAAAGACCTAGAGAGTAATAAATTGTGAAACATGGTAAAATCGTTTATTCCCATTTAAATGCTGTTTTTTAAACCTAATATTTACTCTTTTGGAATACTCGATACCACAAGCATTGGAATCGTGTTTTTGGTTCCAATAACTTCCCCTGGATACCCGGTTCAGCAATACCTAGTTAAACACAATTTACGGAATCCTTCCAACAGTTACTGCACAATTAAACACCTTTCATTTGCGTTACACTCTTAGACAAAAAAAAAAGACTCACCACGAAGGGGTAATGCAAATTGGACACAAATTGATATGCATACAGGTTTCGACAGAAAATGCAAAATTTTAAAGTTTTGCGGCCAATGAATGAACATGTGACGCTGCAGCGCATCTTAACTGTGCAACTAGCAGGGTATTAAAGGGGAAAATTTCGATTCCAGGTCATAAATTCTTTGCGAATTTCATTCAATGTACTCAGGTAGACAGTAACTATGCCTCGCATACAATTGCGCGAACAATATGCGCAGATGTCAGCAATTGAGAGAGGACGTGTAGTTGGGCTCAAAGAAGCCGGTTGGTCTAATCGGCGAATCGTTCGACATTTGGATAGTAGCGATGCCACCATTAGACGATGTTGGCAGGAATGGGTGAACCATGGTCGAACACAGCGTCAAGAAGGAAGCAGTCGGCCTAGAGAAACGACAGAACGTGAGTACTGAACAATCATCAGAGCGGCACTTACAGCCCCAGATTCATCATTATCATCGATAGTACGTGCAACTGGTACTTCAGTGACCGCAAGGACCATTCATAGGCAGCTCAGAGAAAGGGGACTGAGCTCACGCCGCCCCTTGCGCTGACTACCATTGACCTCTGTACACCGACAAGCCCGTTTGCAGTGGTGTCGGACACATTCGACCTAGAATGTCACTGACTGGAGTAGAATTGTCTTCAGTGATGAGTCCCACTTCGAATTGAGCACCGATAACCAGCGAATACGTGTCTGGAGACGCCCCGGACTGCTGTGGGATACCAACCTGACTGTCTTCAGCCATACGGGCCGACAGCCGGAAGTAATGGTCTGGGTGCCATTTCATTTCATAGCAGGATCCCTTTGGTTGTCATCCTCGGCACCCTTACAGCACAGCGGTATGTCGATAATATTCTACGCCCGTTGTGTTGCCCTTCATATCACGCCATCCTCGGCTTACTTATCAACAAGATAATGCTCGCCTGCACACGGCGAGAGATTATACTGCTAGTCTTCGGGCATTCCCAATGCTACCTTGGCCAGCAAGGTCTCTTGGATCTCTCCCCATTGAGCACGTTTGGAGCATTATGGTCAGGCCCCTCCAACCAGTTCGGGATTTTTGACGATCTAACGAGCCAATTGGACAGAATTTGGCATGATATCCCACAGGAGGACATCCGCCACCTCTGTCAATCATTGTCAAGCCAAATAACTGCTTGCCTAAAGATCAGGTGAGGACCAACGGTTTTTGACTTTTCACTTTGTAAAGCTCTTTCTCTTGAAAAAATCACCCAATTTTTATCGAATTCTAATCATTTGTTTTTCTGTACATGTACATAAGAGTGGAGCGAAAAAGGCGAATTTTAAATTTTTTATTTTTTATTTATTCCTGTATTATTATTTGTTGATACACTAATAGACCATCATCTATGCCAAAAATCAGTTGTCTATGACTTCATCTTCAGGTGGCGCACGACATGAGAGGGTAAAAAAAAAAACTCATTTTCAGTACTTCATTCTAACCTCAATTGATAGTCATATTTTAAAATTTTGTAACAAGTTTGTTATTGTAGCTTTGTGTACTGTCCTATACTGTATTTTTAATAATAATTTACCAACAGTTCTGACTACATTACTTGCATTAAGGTTTACACTTTAAGCCAATTTTACTTAGTGTTAGACGGAGGCTGCACTACTGGACTGGCGCCATCTTACCACACATCGGAGAAGATATTAGTTTTATCAACTCACCACAGTTTTCTCCAGTCTTAGAATGCTCTTCTGACAGATCTACTGAAACTAACCCAGATGAATTTTCCATTTCAAAACCCTACCAGCAATCAAAATAGCAGCAAGAAGAAATGATCCAAATTGAGTCATAAGCTACAAAATCTAGCAATAGCTTGTGATCGAACTGGGATTTCTGATCACTCAGCAGTAATCACAGAAAATACTGCAATTCAGGATTTATATATTGTCAGTAGTGACAACTCATCAAAAATAATAGATCGACATAAAGTACGTCGCAAGCGTCGAAAAGTACGCCAAAACCTGCAACGGTTAAGTGGCCATCAACCTATATCCTGGCTTTATTTTTACGGCCGTAAAGATAAAACTTTTGTCCTGACTAAGACAGAAAATAGATCATTCGGAAGACTAAAGAAATATTTATTTGATTTCTGAACCAGATTCTAAGTACATAGGACATCTTTCACTTGATTCGGGTAAGGCAATTACGATTCAAAAAAGTTTAGTTGAATTTCTAAACAAAAGTTTCGAATTTCATACATCGTTGGTGGCAATTGGATTTGGCAGTACTGCTGCAAATACAGGACAGAAAAACGCTGTCATTTAACTATTGGAAAAATATCTTAATCGAGCGTTACAGTGGTTTGTGTGTCTACTACGTGCTAATGAATTACCACTCCATCATCTTTTCACAAGCCACAATGGTACTACGACAGGTCCAAATAGTTTTTCAGGAAACATTGGAAAAAGGCTTGAAAAGTGCCTAGTGCCTATAATATAAAGTGGTGATATTTGAAGCTGAAAGTTCAGAATTACCAGATGTTAATGCTGAATTATTAAGCACCAATCAAAAATATCCATATGAAATGAGCTCAGCTATTTCATGTGGCACAATCACGTCTAGCTTAGCTAACAGAAATCCAGGAAAGCTAGCACATTCTCGATGGCTGACTTGTGCAAACAAGATTCTTCGTTTATATGTAGGAACAATGAAACCATGGGTCAACCTGAAAGAACTTGTCAATTTTATTATGAAAGTGTACTCACCAATCTGGTTTGACATCAAGACTAAACCTTCTTCTAAATATGGGCCTATCTGCGTTTTTAATATGGTTAGAAAATCTTCGTACATACAAAACGAGCTGAAGAGCATTGAATTGAAAACTATTCAAAGAAATTATTTTTTTGCACACCCAGGAAATTTGTTGCTAGCTAGGTTACAAGTCGAGGAGTTACATATAAGGGAACTAGCTCTTCAAAGAATATTAAAAGCAAGAGAACAGACCAAAGGCAGAAAAGTACGCGAGTTTCAGCTTCCTGAACTTCAGATCAAAGCATCACACTATTAATATTTGATAAATAGGTGGGAAGAAAATGTTATCGAACCACCAATGACGATGGCATGCAGTGATACAGAAATAACGACTACGTTTTCTTCAGGAGACAATTTCCTGCATTTTGAGAAGTTCCCTTGTCATACACAGGCAATAGAACGGTGTGTAAAGCTAGTAACTGAGGCTGCATTATCTGTTTGTGGTTCAGAGGCAAGAGACGGTTATATAAGAACCAAGATAAAAACTAGGCAAAACTTGACACTTTTTCAGTCAAACTCTCAATATTTTCACGAAAAACAAAGTCCAAAAAACTTCTGAAAATGACACTTAAACATTATTAACAAAGAGTCTATTAATTAAATGTTTTTTATTATAATATGTTTAATATGCGTAACAAATAAACAGAAATAAAAATATATAATTGAGTTTTATTACCACGTTTTAAAATGTCGCATTTTTATACAACTTTGCAAAACTTCAATTCTAGTGCGC
The DNA here is from genome assembly GCA_907164885.2 of Dolomedes plantarius. Lineage (NCBI taxonomy): Eukaryota > Metazoa > Arthropoda > Arachnida > Araneae > Dolomedidae > Dolomedes > Dolomedes plantarius. The sequence goes on from OU015503.1 coordinate 30,871,878, forward strand.
CACCTGAAGATATTTTCAAAACCGGTTGAAATTTTGCACATTTGCATCTTGGGCCATAGATCAATGATTGTTGATACAGGAAAGAAAAAAATAATAATTTTTTTTTCGCTCCACCCTAATGTACATCACATCTACCGATTTTCGTCCCATTCGGATAACTCCTTGGTGCATCGTTTTTTTGTTGTTGTTTTTTGTCTAAGAGTGTATTAAACCGTTAAACAGGATTTTTTACCACTGATTTTTAACTAGAAATCCATGTTATTGATTCACCAAATTCTCATGGTGTATAAACCAAAGCGTCAGCTAAACGGGCACCAATAATTAAAGGAGCTTTTCTTAATTATTAAAGATCTCGTGTCTTTCCCATAGCGAGCTACACGGTTCATCAGAATTTGCTCTAAAATAGTCAACTAAAGTAATTAAAACAGTAATTAACAACAAAATGACAGAGATTGCTTTTCAGTTTGTAGAGTGATGATATTTAATGTTGTGACCGAGAGAGATTAGTACATTCCCAAAGATTTTAGAATATAAATAAAGTTGTACTATTTGGTACCCGTCAAAACATGATGGCTGGATAGTACGCTGGTGTGCAAAACTTAAGCAACAGGTGGGTTTTTTGCCATAACTCCACGAGAAATCATCTGAGAGACATGAAATTCAGAAATGAGGGAGAGTATTATGTACGTAAAGGATGACGAAAGCATCGGCGCTGAAAAAGGAATACAATGCATACGGTATGGAATCAAACAAAAACAAGCTTTATTGAACGCATAGTATCGTGACTCATGATTGTCTATCCAAGATGAAGAACAACAAGCAGATGTTCATTAATATGGGATATGCCCTCCCCTCACTGCAATGGTTGCTTCGCACAGTCTCCGCATACTCAGAACCAGCTGGTGCAACATTTCTTGCGGTAGGAGTGCCCATTCCTCAATCAGCATCTGTTTGAGTTGTTGGGTGTTCTCCGGAGGATGTAAGCGTGCTTCAATTCGTCTCCCCAAAGCATCCCACACAAGTTCGATGGGATTTAAATCTGGGGAGAACGCTGGCCAATCCATTCGAATGATATCTTCACTTTCCAGTAGCTCCTCAACAGCAAGAGTCCGATGTGGCCGTGCATTGTCATCCATAAAAATGAAGTCTGGGCCAATGGCACCTCGGAACAGACGCACATGGGGAAGGAGTACCTCCTCACAATAGCGATCCCCGGTTACACACCCTCTGTCGAAAACGTGGAGCTCAGTTCGCCCGTTCAGCATAATGCCTCCAGACAAGAACTCCATGACCACCGTTACGGTGTCTTTCCTTGATGTTACTGGGATAAAACCGGGTCCCGACCTCTCTCCAAATGAAAACGCGTTGAGAATCGCTTCTGGTACTGAACCGACTCTCATCTGTAAAGAGGACACGACTCCATTGATCAGTTGTCCAGTTTTTGTGCTCTCTGCACCACTGTAAACGGTGGCGTCGGTCGCCAACTTTCAACAGGAGGCAGCGTTCAGGACGGTGGACGAATAGGCCCCCTTTGTGAAGGCGTCTGACCACAGTAAACCGCTACACTTGTCACCCCGTTGCTGTACAGAGTTGCTGAGCAATGGCGCTTGCTGACTGCTGTCAGCCTCTTTTCTCCTGCAGGGCGATATATCGGTCATCCCCTGCAGTTGTCGTCCTCGGGCGGCACCACCAACCTTTCTAACAGCTGTACCTGTGGTTTGGAACGCTTTCCAAGCGCGCGAAACTACACTTTTGTTCATTCCGAACTCTACAGCTACACTGGTGACAGTTGCTCCTCCTCCAGCTTTCCGATCATTCTTCCAAGTGTGAAGTCGTCCAGGTGATTTTTTCTAGCCATATTTCACTAACTGACTCACTGGCACTTGCAGCGAATATGTTGAATTGTGTCTCCGTCCTTCCTTTTTTTCTACTGTTGAGCTGCTCGCGCCGACATCACGCGTTTTGCGTACGCTCACGTCGCCTCTGACGTTTCGTTCCTGATATTTGCATACGCATGACGTTTCTACTGACTTACGTGTTCATTGTACTGATCTCCAGATCTCCTTTTCTGCAATTTCATGGCTATCTGCTAAATTTTTACATTGTTGCTTAAGTTTTGCACACCAGTGTAAATAAATGTACTGTCGTGATGCCTGTCCGAGATTTATTTAATTGGGCGTGAATTCGGACATTAAGTGGTTAGTACTCTTTATTATTGATAAAGGGGTAGTTGGGTGCGTTGTGTAGAAATGTTTTTTTGAATTCAACCCTAGATTCTGGACATTAAATTGGCATACGGACAAATCATGACTTTGGCAACCTAAAAAAAATAAATTCTAAAAAACAAATTAAAAGAATAAAACTGACTCAAATTTTAAATAACAAAAAAAAAAGACTTATTTATTTACAATTTATGCATTTACACTCGCTTATCCAACAAAATCAATATTATACTTATGAGTAGTAAATTAGTACAACTCTTTTGTATTTAAGAAAAACAGATGCTTACTCAAACGCTTTGTTAGATTTAGGGAGCAAACTAAAATATCCTAACTTATATTAACTCCTTCCAAAATTATACTCTTTAACTACTATTTCCCGCACTACCAAAACTCAATTAACAAATGGGATCTGATCAAAGATTTGATTTGGACTCACTCGTTTGTAATGATAGCTGGATCAGGACTCGGGCTCGTAATCACCTCTCAGGCAGGGGGCTCTTGGCTTTTGCTTCAGCAAGTTGATTTTGTGACTTCTGTTCGGACCGTGGTAGCTGAACCAGGACTCGGGCTCTTAATCACTTCTCAGGCAGGGGGCTCTTGGCTTCTGTTCGCACTTGGTTCTCAGCAATGTCTCTTCTCTTAAAATGCGTCAAGAACTGGTTTACTCTACGGTGTTAGACCTCTGGGAAGGCTCGACAGAATCTATTAATTTTAAAAGCTTCTCTATCACAATGACTCAAGAGAGACCTGGAAGGATCAACAGGTACCCACGGCAATTGAAGAAATCTCTCTTTTTAAGAAATGCAGTGCTAGACACCTGGAAGGGTCACAGGGTCTGCCAGCAAAATCTCCGCGAGAGTGCGAGAGAGTCTCTTCTCTCTAAGAGCTTCTCTAAGAGCGTCTCTTCCTCTAAGAGCTTCTCAAAATCTCTTCTCCTTCTTCTTATATATATTTTTTTCATCTTTTCATTTCCTTGCCTACGCCTCCTCATATAACCTCCAGCCAATCAGGAAAACATGAATCTTCTCATTCGTTTGGGTTAAGCATTTATTTTCTTATTGGTTTCTTTCTCCATTCGTAACCGCCCCTATTGCAACATCATTTCGAACCCCCCACGTCGCCTCACGTGATCTTTGTAGTCCAAGTTGAGTACCGCCTGTCATAAATTCTTTTACAAAGGATCTTTGTGGCGTAACGTCACTCCTGGTTCCAGCCATCACTATCTCGTATTATAATCTTCAGATCCCACCTGCACATGGCCCTCATAAACCGCACTTCAATAGACTATGTCATAAAATACCGCTCTACTCTGTAATTATGTTTACAACGACGGCTACCCCTCTTTCTCATGAAATGTAATGGTACAAGCCTTCGATCATTTAAAAACTTCTCCAACTATCTTATTTTAATTTTATTTACTTATTCGAAGGCGCATCATTACATGTACTAATGCACAAAAGATACTCAACAATTCATTGCCAAATGTTGAAGATCATAATAATAAGAATAGAGAAATACACTTTGAAAAATTACTTTTGAACCCGATAAAAAGAAATATGGTTACTCAACAACGTGAAATAAACAATTTCCGTCAGGTTATTTCTGTATCTCACAAACATAATTAAAAATAAAAATGGCAAAGAGGGAGCTAGAGCGATTCCGCGGAATAAGCAATTTAACGTGTTTTAACGTGTTTATGCGGCCTCGTGCTTAGTAAGTACCTAAATCCAGATTTGAACATGTCACTTAGCATGCGTAGAAACAAATTAATGTGTTTATGTAGCCTTGTGCTTAGTGAATATCTAAAGCTAGATTTAAACATGTGACTGAGCATGCGCAGAAAGCAATTTTGAATTATAAATTATCACTAATCTTATTGTTAACAGCTGAAGGTACACAAACGTATGTTTGTTAGTGAGCAGACACGGGGACGGGCTAATCTCGCAAACCGGGCATAGCAGGATATCGCGACGGACGAGACTCGTGCACTGATGTCATCCTCAACTTTCAAAACTTTAAACTTTTTAATTACTAAATTAAAACCGCCGAACTCAAAAGAAGTGGAAAACAGAAACAGCTGACATTCCGGGTGGGCAGGTCCTTTCCCTTTCGCAAATTTCGACTATTTTCATGCATGCAAAATTAAACTTTTCCGTCCACCAATCGACAATTTTTTTATTTCCATGTGTTCTACAACTCTTCATCTTTAAGGATACACCTATTTTTATAAAGTTAAGAATGCTTTTCGTTGCAAACGAAGCTTTTTCCCCAAAGCAGTTTTCCGAATTTCACGAAATCGACAATTTTGATGGACATATATTTCGGTTTTCCCCACCTATAAATGTCAATTTTACAATTTATCGGCATCTGCTAGATGTTCAGCTTCCAAAATATACCAAATACATTTAACTAGGACCATAGGCAATCCGGATAATCCGGGTAATATGGATAATAAGCAAAGCAAAATCCTTAATAAAGCAGACTTACCGTTTTTTACGATAAAAAACTGTTTTGTAACAAAATTACATAGTATTGTTTACAAAACATTAAAAAATATAAAAATAACTTTTCTGAATCAATCCACGTCAACGCCCTGTGACAACTCAACTTTCTTAAACTCAACAAAAAGCATTTTATCACCATAATTTATCGTACAATCTATGCAGCAACTGTACATTGAATCAAACTAAAATGCGAATATTTGGCGTACTTAAAGTTACGTTCTTGCTATCATAGTTAAAAATTATCTAATGTGAACATAAAATTAAAAAAAAGTCTGCAAATCTGATCCGGAGATCCGGATCAACGATGGCCGGATAAGCGAGGTTTTACTGTACTTTGATCAAGGATCTCAAAACGTAGTTTATTTATTATCTTATCAGGGACGTGGTAACAACAAAACATGCAGTAGTTATCGATTAAAATATACTTAATTCGAATTCACTTACCTGATATTCAAGGTCTAAAAATGTGAGATTTTTTTTAAAAACAGTGGCAGCGATGAATCAGCTGTTTAATACCTTCTTCCTTGCCAAAATGTGATAGTTTCATGCCCTCGCATCTGAATGTACAAGATATACAAGACGGCCGAATCTTCTTGTATAATATCATTCAACAGCTAGACAGTTTTTAGACCCTAGCCCATATTTGGACTTTCTCCTCTACATTTAAAGTGATTTTTGTATAACTAGGGGCTTCGCACCTAGGCTCGCTCCTCTGTTATGGCTAATTGCGAGATACATAGGGGTGATTCTCGGGCAATGTAACAGCTTCCATCCATTTACTGTTGTCACCCTTAATGCGAAGAGCGTTGTCAACATCACTGTTGAGTTATCGGCTTTAAAATCCAATCAAAAATCGATAATTTAAGATATAGACTTGAAATGTGGTTTATATGAATGAGAAAGCTTTCAGCTTCCAGATGATGTAAATATTTCCTTTGTAAGATAAAAACTCGAGGAGCATCGATATTACATCCACATAGGGGACGATATTTCTTGAAAAACTGTGTTTAATTTTTTGATGAAAATATTAGTCTGTTTTAAAATATTTTTAAACAAATGAGGTCTAGTTTGAAAGAGAAATGTCTGTAGTCTTAGACTGTAAAAAGATCAAAATTCTACGATTATTTTTTGGCGAGTTATCATAATCTGAAGATAAAAAAGTCAATATTTCTTGAAAAACTGTGTTTCATTTAGTGATGAAAATATTAGTCTGCTTTAAAATATTTTTAAACAAATGAGGTCTAGTTTGAAAGAGAAATGTCTGTAGTCTTTGACTGTAAAAGATCAAAATTCTACTATCATTTTTTGGCGAGTTATCGTAATCTGAAGATGAAAAAGTCAATATTATCCCACAAAACATAAAATTTAAAAAAACTTAAAAGTCCGACGAAGATGAGACATGTCTTACTTTGTTCCCCACATTTTTCTGCATCTATTGGTATCGGTGTCGACCCCATACCCCCAGGGGTTTCGGAGGAGATAGCGTGACAAGCTTTTGCTGCAGCGAGAGTTACTTTTTTTTAGAATAGAGAGATATCCAAAATGTACTTCATAAATTTGATTAAACATCATGAAATTTCCCATCTTTCGTTGTTTTATTAAAGTAACTTATGGATTTAAACAAATTTTAATAAAATGAATCAAAAGTATACAGTTTGGCTTTATTACTATTCGAACGATTTAATGCACATAAACCAACTAAGGCAAATATATTTCACCTTAAAGTTAAAATTATATGTACGAAAATATAAAAAAATTTGCGGCTTGTGGCACTTGAAGCAAGTTTTAAAAACGGTTCCTTTTCAAGTGTTTGGAGACTCTTAAGTAATGATCATATCAGTATTAGAAATAGTGTACATACCAGAATAACGAACATTTGGGGGAAAATATGTCCTAAACACAAAGAAAAGTTTTACTTATTTAAAAAAATCATAAAAATCTTTAATATTAAAAGCTTTAATATTTAAGCTTAAAAAAAGCAGATAAAAGGAATACGTTTGCGTACAATTTGTTATGTAATAAGAATGATTAGTAAATCATTCTTAGAACCTTTATCGAAGCAAATGACTGAATTGCATATCTATAATTCCTTGTTTAAGATACCGTAATCAATTCGCTATTGAAGATTTATACCAGAGCGATAAATTTATGAGATAAATTTAATACGTTTACCGAAATCGTTGGTGATTGTGCATAATAACCTTCGATTATGCATAATCACCGGATTAATCACATTTACCGTAACACGTATATGAAAAACTATACCCATTGTTTGGAAGGAACTCCTGAGTAGCTATTTTTACTACTTAAAGACAACACACAATCCCTTTCTCTATATATCAAAGTCTCTATGTAGATTGTCACGAACCATCTTTATCTCACACTCGTCACCAACTTTCATTGAACTACTTTTTTCGGGTGCTGACTCATCCTACGCATCCATTACGTGACATCTTACTCGACAGACGGTACGACACCCTCTACAAAAATCGGCCATCCTGCATCCCGTGCTTTGGGTTACGTATGCGTTCTTTGATCGAAAACACCACTCTGGATGATTTAAATGTGTGTGAACGTCCCTTATTTGACTTTCCACCTTGGAAGAAAAAATCTATATCATATATTAATCCCTTTCGTAATTTTAACAAAACCGACACCGATTCATCCATATTTAAACAACTTTTTTACTCTCATCGTCACAGTTTCTCTAAGTATAAAGATATTTATACGGACGGATCGAAGACAACACATCATGTCGGTTGTGCCTTTGTTTTTAATTCTGATATTCATAGTTTTAAACTTCATTCCTCATGCACTGTTTTTACTGCGGAAATTTTAGCCATCAAACAAGCACTTGATTTTATCGCCAATCATCAAAATAAAGATTTTATCATATACTCTGACTCTTTGAGCGTACTCGAGAGCTTAAAGTCTGGAAACAATAGTCATCCTTTAGTCTCATCTGTCATAACTCTCCATCATCGGTTAAAATGTCGTGGTTTCAGTATTCTGCTTTGTTGGATCCCAGCTCATGTTGGAATCCCAGGCAATGAACTTGCGGACACAGCAGCAAAAAATTCCAGAACTGTTTTAAACCACTCTGTCCCTTTTAATGACGTCAAACACACCATTAAAACTTTTATTTTCGATAACTGGCGTTCGAAATGGAACCTAGAAGTACATAATAAACTTCATCATATCAAACCCGTCATCTCTAACTGGCCTCCTTTATATCCAAGAAAACTTGACGTCATGATCACCCGTCTAAGAATAGGACATACTAGAGTCACTCACAGACATTTGTTGGAGGGGGAAGATACCCCAATTTGCTTTCATTGCAACTGTGACCTTACGATTTTGCATATTTTAACTGATTGTGCAGGACTAACCAATTTTTACTCTAAATATTTTGGCTCTGCTTCACTCACCTTAAAAGATCTTTTAGATGAAACACCTCACCCTGCTATTTTCAGTTTTTTGAAAAGTACCGGTTTTTACCCGCTGATTTAATAGCTTTATCCTTGTTTTCTTTCTTTTTATATTTTTTGACTGCAATCTAGATGGGGACCCCCATCTAGATGTTTTGTCATTACCAGTACTGCTTTTTGTCTTCCTCGTTCATGATCTAGAATCATTGTTTTTTATCTATTCTTTTCTTATACCTGGCTGTATACTGGATGGGGGAAACCCCATCCAGTTTCTTTTTTTTTTTAACTATCGTTTTTCAGGTTTTACCATATGTTTGGCGCAGCATGTCCTCTCTGGACCTTGCGCCATAAAACCCCAACCAACCAACCAACCAACCCTTTCTCTATATAGCAATTATTGGAGAACCCTTTCAAACTGAACTCGAGTAGCCTCGTTCCCAGACAATCCCGAGACTGGGAGTCACGTAAATATGAATTATAACCCTTTGAAGGGCGCCGTTTGCACAGTGCAAACGCCTAAATCTTGTCCTTTTTTCCCTTGCATTCAATGTATTACAGTTAAATGAGCAGAAACATGGCTTGTGCTGCCATCTGTTATCAGTTTAAAGAATTAAAAACATTTTTCAATCTTTAATTGGAAAAAATTTCAAAAATTTTTAGGTTAAAAAAATCGGGAAAAAAATCTGCACCATGCAAACAGTGTAGGTTGTTGCCCCTGAAAAGGTTAAGCGATCATGCTCCATCTAAATTTTCTTTTATCGCGATGCAGGATTGCACAAGAGTAAAAGATTTTCGGTAAATACTAAATCTCTGCAATATTTTTGCAAAGTATTTTAATCATATGCTGGGACTAACATATTAGTAAACAATTAACTGATAATTTACAATTTACAGTTAGCATTTTATTTTTTCACTGCAATATTTTTTCTTCTGTGTTTTGCAGTTCTCATTTACATTTATAGTCATACATTTGGCTAAATGCTAATTCATTCTCATGAGTCACAAAAATAGTGTAGTTATAGTCTGTTTCAAAATTTCCATTTAATTAAATTCACAATAATAAATCCTGACTCCAAACTACTTTTGATCAGTAGAAATGTTCCCATTATATAACTGAAAAAGGCAGTGGGGCACCCAGAATTGTTTTCTTGGGGGGGAGGGGGGCGAGATGAACGGATAAGAATATTTATAATGCAAAATCAATATTCATAATGCAATTTCTATTTCTTTGGGGGCAGGGCCTCCCCTCCTGGGTGCGCCACTGGAAAAAGGATATCTTAACTATAGTACGAAATTTTAAGTTCCAGTGTATAATATAACCCCTTTTTTTAGCTTTTTAGGGAATTTTCAAATTTTAATTTTGATTATTCTTTTGACATTTTAGATCAAGAATTTTAATCAACATAAAATTTATCATTCGTTCTGATTTTTTTACTTTTTGAATTCATTGAATTAAACTTTTCTTTAATTTTAAATTCATCGTTGTTGAAAATCAACCTAAATTATTCAATTAAAGTTTCATATGTCTCCCAATAAAATTTCTTATAAAATTGCATGTAAGATTATAAAGCAGAAAATAAAGGGATCTTTTATTTCTGACTTCCAAAACCGTATTCAAAATAAAGTGTGGAGCAAGACCCTGTGTGAAATGTTTTCAAGAAATTTACCCCATTTCTAAGCTTTAAATAATATTTTATTAACATCGATCTGCATGAGAACATATATCAGTGGCGCACCCCCCCCCCCGAAGAAATAGAAATTGCATTATGAATATTGATTTTGCATTATAAATATTTTTATCCGTTCATCTCGCCCCCCCCCCCTCCCCAAGAAAAATTCCTGGGTGCGCCACTGACATCTATACAATTCTAAAATGAAAACTTTTTGAAAACTAAACTTTTCTTCTTGTTGCCAATCGGCAAAAAAACGGAAATAAGAAAATATTTGATGACGTCATACATACTTTCAAATTCTCACCGCACACACTGAATGGCCCTCCCGATGGCCCACATGAAATCGCTACGGCTGCTTTCAGTGTTCTCTGTACGGATATTGGAACGAAATTTGAGTTAGGGTAATTAAAACTTTCCTACGATAGTTACAAAACAAGATGCAACATTTTAGTGCTGATTAGGTAATAAGTACCCTTCAGCATTTTCAGTTTATTTCTCTCTTATATTTCTTTAACGAGACTTTTGATGGTTTGCCATCTTTTGAAGATTCAATTAAAATTCCTGTCTAGGTGTATCTCGATGAAATGAAATTTGAGTTAGGGTAATTAAAACTTTCCTACGATAGTTACAAAACGAGATGCAACATTTTAGTGCTGATTAGCTAATAAGTACCCTTCCGCATTTTCATTTTATTTTTCTCTTATATTTCTATAACGAGACTTTTGATGGTTTGCCATCTTTTGAAGATTCAATTAAAATTCCTGTCTAGGTGTATCTCGATCAAACGAAATTTGAGTTAGGGTAATTAAAACTTTCCTACGATAGTTACAAAACAAGATGCAACATTTTAGTGCTAATTAGCTAATAAGTACCCTTCCGCATTTTCAGTTTATTTTTCTCTTATATTTCTTTAACGAGACTTTTGAAGGTTTGCCATCTTTTGAAGATTCAATTAAAATTCCTGTCTAGGTGTATCTCGGTGAAACGAAATTTGAGTTAGGGTAATTAAAACTTTCCTACGATAGTTACAAAACGAGATGCAACATTTTAGTGCTGATTAGCTAATAAGTATCCTTCCGCATTTTCAGTTTATTTTTCTCTTATAATTTCTTTAACGAGAATTTTCATGGTTTGCCATCTTTTGAAGATTCAACTAAAATTCCTGTCTAGGTGTATCTCTATGAAATTTTGTACTTTTTTCTTCTTCACTAAACTTCCTTCAGTACTTTTGATTTTGAATCAATATTCTAAAAATATTTTTCTTGGAGCAGAAATTACTGTGAAAAAAGTTATTTTTCTTCCCTTTATAAAGATAATTTAAAAAACAAAATTTGTAAAATATAAGGCAAACTATTTGCAATCCTTGTTTACATACGAAGCTGAAAAAATGACCCAAATAGATCTACGGTTGAGCAAATATATCAAGAACTAAAAGTGCTTTAAATTTTGAACTTAAAATATTTTTAAAACAAAGCTTAAAGTTTATTCTAATATACAGGTAACCCTCCTATAACACGGTAGATAGGTTCCTAGAAAATGCCGTGTTGTGTGAAACCGTGTTATATGAGACCCAGAGACAGTTCAAGAAAGGGGGATTGCGTTCTAAAAACTTATTAAAAATAAACATTTTTTTAAAAAATTCCATATAAGAAACATAATTTTTATTAAAAATATGAATGTATGTATAACACAAAACGAAAAGAAACAAAAATTTTATTTTCATTTAATGCGACCTTAATTTAATAAATTTCTTCCTCATCACTGCTCAGTACAATCAAACGAGAACGTTTATTCGGCTAAAGGATATCACCTTCACTTTCAGAACCTTTTTCTTCATTTAGATTTTTTGTACCTTCTATCCTCTTTAAAAAATTTGTAATTTTGGTTCGTTTGCTGGTTCTTACAAGGTCATTGTAGATTCACGTTATAGAGATAGACAATTTTGCACATCCCTTTTGAATTTTCGGCTTCTTTCAGCGGAAGGGTCTGCATTCAGGAAAAATGATTCAAGATTTTTAACTAAGCTTAGGCCTTCTTGTAATTTTATAGAGTTATAAATGAATAAATTCTAATTTGTTCATACATTTTCATGTAAAGCCACTATAGTTCATTATTCCTTCTCGTCATTATTTTAAGGTAATTTAGTTTTTAAATGCGTAAAAAAAAATCACGTTATCTAGTGCTATAGAAGTACAGTGTTCTACAACGGTTTTCGCAAATTTTTTATCGTGTTAGAGCGAAACCGTGTTACAGTTTGCAGTGTTATACGAGGGTTCCCGCAATTTATCTTATCGTGTTAGAGCGAAACCGTGTTGTAAGATGCCGTACTGTAGGAGGGCTACCTGCATATTAGTTCCGAACAATGTTAATGAATATTAGTTCCGATGAGTTAACCTATTTAAACAGCACGTGGAGCCGTTAAACTAATGCTGTCTTTAATACACTCAGCAGTTTTTAAACAGTGAACTTTCTCCTGTGATTTACTATTTTCATAGAATAACAAATATGAAGTGGCAACATTTTATCGTTTTTCATTCGGTGATTGCGGGTTAATTTTTAAAATAATTTGTTTTCCACTTTCGTTTTCTAAAGTACAGATCACAACGTAAATTAAGACAGAAATGAAAATGCATGTATTTCAACAGTACAGATACTATTTATGAAACAGAGGATTATTTTGGAAGGATCAGATTCATAATATTAACATTTCCTAACACTGCACAAGCCTTTATAATAGTCCCGGTAAGGTGAATCGACGATGTTGTAATTCGTCGTGCCTCTTTAGAACTAGACACAAGGCAGATACTCCATCAGAAGGCTTTTTTAAACACATTTATTCGGACAACACATTTCAGTAAGCCGCTCGGCATAGCGCGTCCGACCTGCGAGAGATATTTCTCCTCGACTCCCACGTGACGGCGCGCATCTCCCCAAAAGAAGGGGGAAAGAAGTGATGTCACGTGGTTCGCCTCTCGCAGATTGGAGCGGGAACACTACACCTTCAAACAAATGTCAGACACTATCTAGTATAGTATGAGGAATTGTCTTATGTCAGTGTATGGAAGTCTTAAGGATCCTGCATTTGGGAAACACCCTTCGTTTCAAGATTTTGTTGCCGCTATTGACAAAAGATATTTTTAATAAACCTTCACATTTTTAAAGAGTTCGTGTTATAGATTTCATTTTCAAGTTTATTTTATCTATTCTCTTTCTTATAATAAGAATTCCATTAGCTCTTCATTATAGAATTAGTTATTACTTTCTTGTTTTCGTTACAGTTAAATACTTGGTATTCTCTTCAGATTTATTATTCATATTAATAATGTTTGTGTGTGTGTGTGCGTGCTTCCGTGTGTAAGTAAGTAAAAGCAGAGAAAATGAGTTCACTTGTTCACTTAAAAGCAAATGATGAGGAACAAAACAAAACAATTTCAGAATATATGAGTTCCTAATGTGAAAAATAATGGCCCATAAAAGATTCATCTATAGATATTATTTTATTAAAGGAGCTTTTGAAAATCATATTATACAACAACTGAAAGAATTATACGAGAAGTGCAAATACCATGTATATCACCAAACGGCTGTAAATATTTTCAACAGATCAAAAAAAAAATAAATAAATAAAGTGGAATCTCGATCGATCGTTTTCGGATCCATCGTTTTTCCGTATGTGTCGTTCATTTTATCCAGTCCCAACGATCATATTGCCTTGTTATGTTTCCGCATCTATCGTTTTCCCGCATTTATCGTTCATTTCAATCAGTCCCTTGAAAAACGATAGATCAATATTCCACTGTACTAGCATTCTGTAATTAATTAAAGAAAAAAGTCTTTATACGAGTGCTCGTACATGTGGATTCCATGAAATTATTTCAATAATCTCTCAATAAACCTAAACTAATACCTCTTAGGCCGTCTGCACACGGGGCAACTCAAAAGAAACTGATAACTGACTCCAATCACAAACCAGTCCGTGATGAGTCGTAACCTATGTAATTGAATGGAGTTTAAATTGTGTACAATATATTTACATTATTATATTTTTTTGAACCATGTTATGAAGTATTCTAATATTTTGAATTTTTTTCACTTGCTGTTTTAAATATATTTTCTATTTCATTGTAATATGTTCATATTTTTATAATCTACAAAATATGCAGATTTATATTATGATTATTTATATTTGATATCATTGATTATTTATTTGATAAATTAGATTTGCAATTCCCTTGACCATATTTTCTTTCATTATTCTAATTTTTTGAATCGGAGCTGTAGTCTGAAAACAGACTCAATCCTAACTCTGGAAAATTCAGTACAGATGTGACTTTTTGTTTAAGGAATCTTGCAGACCTACATAATGGTGGGCCAAAAAGGAACGCATGCCTGGAGGTGACCAGGTGACATTTATTTAACGGATCACGACGATCAGGTTTACAATATTTCAGATAAATTTACATTAGTCATATTTCAGTCTCGTATTAATTTTTGATGTTTTCTCAAATGTAATTAGATAAAAACAGCAGAGCATAGCAGTATATAACTTAATTAAAAATTAAACACAAATCTAAACAATATGCTAGAAAGTAAAATTTAAACATATTTTTGATTTATTAAACTTTTATTAATTTCCATTTATTAAATTTTTAAATATTTATTGTTATTTTTTTTAAATATCGCATTTTCCATTCGCATTTATTGTTAAATGCAGTCTTTTTGATGATGCTTAGAGCAAAATCAGGTTTCACGTTTAGAGGCCTATGTAGTATTCGCCATTTGTTGCTCAAAATTCCAAACGAACATTCGAATTATCTTCGAGCTCGAGATAGTCGGTAGTTAAAAATTCATTTTTTGTGGGACAAAAATTTACCGCTGTACGGTCTCAAAACATTTCTTGACAAGGAATATGCTTCATCTCCAACAAACACGTAGGGCAGGACTGGGTGATCCATCACAGACAGGGGTTTACCTGTTGGTATTTTCACGCCTCCGCTTTCAAATTTTTTATTGAAAGAGCTATTTTGGAAAATTAAACTATCCGAATCTTTGCCATAGGAGCCAATATCTACATACAAAAAGTTATATTGTGAATCAGCAATTGCTAATAACACCACAGAAAAATAATGTTTGTAGTTGAAGTATAATGAACCACTTCTTCAAAAGAGTGTTTGCCCATTCGGAAGTAATAAAAAAATTTGCTTCGTCATGACACAAGTCTTCATATAGTAAGGAAAATGTCCCTTTTAACAACCTCGAACTCACCAGTGGGTGGACCCAATAATTTCTTTTTCTATAATTTAAATACTTATAAACAAAGTACGAAAACACAACTCTTTTTCTTGAGTACGCTTCCAACTCTCTCCTTTACTCTCGTGTCCTCAATGTTACCGCGCGCGTTCGCTAATTGTTCGCTCGTGTACACCACCTGTCTGTCACACGTGAATTTCACAGAACAGCCAAAACCGCAACAGGATCGCCTCTCGTGTGAATTGAAGCCTGCGGCACCGGTGCGAATTCACACCGGCACCGGATCGCTCGTGTACACCGAGCCTTAGGCTCGGTGCACACGAGCGATGCGGCGCCGGTGCGGCACCGCAGTTGCGATTAGAAGTACATAGAGTTGAACTAACCGATTCACACGGACGTTTGAGCCGCTGCGAGCTCGCAACGACCGGTTTTTTCACCCCATATACTGCTTCATCGCATGAACGACAACGGCGTAACTGCGCAATTCACACGGACGACATTTTGCCGCAAAAACGAAATGGCTGAAAGTGTAGACACAGAACTTTTAATAGAGGAAGTTAAAAAGGTTTAGTGAATTGTGGGATATTAAATGTGAAAAGTACAATATATTTACAATATATTAAATATATTAAATTGTACACAAATTAATTACACAAATTAAATACACAATTTAATATATTTACAATATATTAAATTGTGTACAATATATTTACATTATTCTAATTTTTTTAACCATTTTATGAAGTATTCTAATATTTTGAATTTTTTTCACTTGCTGTTTTAAATATATTTTCTATTTCATTGTAATATGTTCATATTTTTATAATCTACAAAATATGCAGATTTGTATTATGATAATTTATATTTGATATCATTGATTATTTATTTGATAAATTCGATTTTCAATTCCCATGACCATATTTTCTTTCATTATTCTAATTTTTTGAATCGGAGCTGTAGTCTGAAAACAGACTGAATCCTACCTTTGGAAAATTCAGTACAGATGTGACTTTTTGTTAAAGGAATCTAGCAGACCGTTAAATACATAATGGTGGGCCACTTCCCTAAGTGGAAAAAGGGGTCAATTTTTAGGAAAAGACCACAAAGAGACAATTCAAGGCCCGGGGTGTCAGGCTGACAAAAAGGAACGTATGCCTGGAGGTGCCAGGTGACATTTATTTAACGGATCACGGCGATCAGGTTTACAATATTTCAGATAAATTTACATTAGTCATATTTCAGTCTCGTATTAATTTTTGATGTTTTCTCAAATGTAATTAGATAAAAACAGCAGAGCATAGCAGTATATAACTTAATTAAAAATTAAACACAAATCTAAACAATATGCTAGAAAGTAAAAATTAAACATATTTTTTTGATTTATTAAACTTTTATTAATTTCCATTTATTAAATTTTTAAATATTTATTGTTATTTTTAAATATCGCATTTTCCATTGGCATTTATTGTTAAATGCAGTCATTTTGCCATGGCAGTTTTCCGACATCACTAATGAAATAGTCCGCCCATGTATTTCTGATCTTATTTAAATTGATCCCTCCTTGATTTTGATGGGATCCTTGATTTTGGCCGCTGTCATAAAATCCTTCGATACATAATGTATCTTCAAATTTATATCAATCTCTTTTGAGAACATAATTATGAAGGGCACAACACATTTTGTTGATGCTTATAGCAAAATCAGGTTTCACGTTTAGAGGCCTATGTAGTATTCGCCATTTGTTGCTCAAAATTCCAAACGAACATTCGACATATCTTCGAGCTTGAGATAGTCGGTAGTTAAATATTTTTTCTTTTTTTTTTTTTTTTTTTTTTTGGGGGGGGGGGGGGCAAAAATTTACCGCTGTACGGTCTCAAAACATTTCTTGACAAGGAAAATGCTTCATCTCCAACAAACACGTAGGGCAGGACTGGGTGATCCATCCCAGGCAGTGGTTTATCTGTTAGTATTTTCACGCCTCCGCTTTCTAATTTTTTATTGAAAGAGCTATTTTGGAAAATTAAACTATCCGAATCTTTGCCATAGGAGCCAATATCTACATACAAAAAGTTATATTGTGAATCAGCAATTGCTAATAACACCACAGAAAAATAATGTTTGTAGTTGAAGTATAATGAACCACTTCTTTAAAAGAGTGTTTGCTCATTCGGAAGTAATTAAAAAACTGTGCTTCGTCATGACACAAGTCTTCGTATAATAAGGAAAATGTCCCTTTTAACAACCTCGAACTCACCAGTGGGTGGACCCAATAATTTCTTTTTCTGTATTTTAAATACTTATAAACAAAGTACGAAAACACAACTCTTTTTCTTGAGTACACTTCCAATTCTCGTGTCCTCAATGTTACAGCTCGCGTTCTCTAATTGTTTGCTCGTGTACACCACCTGTCTGTCACGTGAATTTCACAGAACAGCCAAAACCGCAACGGGATCGCCTCTCGTGTGAATTGAAGCCTGCGGCACCGATGCGATTTCACACCGGCACCGGATCGCTCGTGTGCACCGAGCCATAGGCTCGGTGCACACGAGCGATCCGGTCACGTGACAGACAGGTGGTGTACACGAGCAAACAATTAGAGAACGCGAGCTGTAACATTGAGGACACGAGAATTGGAAGTGTACTCAAGAAAAAGAGTTGTGTTTTCTTACTTTGTTTATAAGTATTTAAAATACAGAAAAAGAAATTATTGGGTCCACCCACTGGTGAGTTCGAGGTTGTTAAAAGGGACATTTTCCTTATTATATGAAGACTTGTGTCATGACGAAGCAAAGTTTTTTAATTACTTCCGAATGAGCAAACACTCTTTTGAAGAAGTGGTTCATTATACTTCAACTACAAACATTATTTTTCTGTGGTGTTATTAGCAATTGCTGATTCACAATATAACTTTTTGTATGTAGATATTGGCTCCTATGGCAAAGATTCGGATAGTTTAATTTTCCAAGATAGCTCTTTCAATAAAAAATTAGAAAGCGGAGGCGTGAAAATACTAACAGGTAAACCCCTGCCTGGGATGGATCACCCAGTCCTGCCCTACGTGTTTGTTGGAGATGAAGCATTTTCCTTGTCAAGAAATGTTTTGAGACCATACAGCGGTAAATTTTTGTCCCAAAAAAAAAAAAAAAAAAAAAAAAAAAACTACCGACTATCTCGAGCTCGAAGATATGTCGAATGTTCGTTTGGAATTTTGAGCAACAAATGGCGAATACTACATAGGCCTCTAAACGTGAAACCTGATTTTGCTATAAGCATCATCAAAACGTGTTGTGTCTTTCATAATTATGTTCTTAAAAGAGATTGATATAAATTTGAAGATACATTATGTATCGAAGGATTTTATGACAGCGGCCAAAATCAAGGATCCCATCAAAATCAAGGAGGGATCAATTTAAATCAGATCAGAAATACATGGGCGGACTATTTCATTAGTGATCTCGGAAAACTGCCATGGCAAAATGACTGCATTTAACAATAAATGCGAATGGAAAATGCGATATTTAAAAATAACAATAAATATTTAAAAATTTAATAAATGGAAATTAATAAAAGTTTAATAAATCAAAAAATATTTAATTTTTCTTTCTAGCATATTGTTTAGATTTGTGTTTAATTTTTAATTAAGTTATATACTGCTATGCTCTGCTGTTTTTATCTAATTACATTTGAGAAAACATCAAAAATTAATACGAGACTGAAATATGACTAATGTAAGTTTATCTGAAATATTGTAAACCTGATCGTCGTGATCCGTTAAATAAATGTCACCTGGCACCTCCAGGCATGCGTTCCTTTTTGTCAGCCTGACACCCCGGGCCTTGAATTGTCTCTTTGTGGTCTTTTCCTAAAAATTGACCCCTTTTTCCACTTAGGGAAGTGGCCCACCATTATGTATTTAACGGTCTGCTAGATTCCTTTAACAAAAAGTCACATCTGTACTGAATTTTCGAAAGGTAGGATTGAGTCTGTTTTCAGACTACAGCTCCGATTCAAAAAATTAGAATAATGAAAGAAAATATGGTCAAGGGAATTGCAAATCTAATTTATCAAATAAATAATCAATGATATGAAATATAAATTATCATAATACAAATTTGCATATTTTGTAGATTATAAAAATATGAACATATTACAATGAAATAGAAAATATATTTAAAACAGCAAGTGAAAAAAAATTCAAAATATTAGAATACTTCATAATATGGTTCAAAAAATTAGAATAATGTAAATATATTGTACACAATTTAATATATTGAAAATATATTAAATTGTGTATTTAATTTGTGTAATTAATTTGTATACAATTTAATATATTTAATATATTGCAAATATATTGTACTTTTCACATTTAATATCCCACAATTCACTAAACTTTTTAACTTCCTCTATTAAAAGTTCTGTGTCTACACTTTCAGCCATTTTGTTTTTGCGGCAAAATGTCGTCCGTGTGAATAGCGCAGTTGAAATGAAGGTACTTCTAAGCCGTTGTCGTTCGTGCGATGAAGCAGTACTCGGGGTGAAAAAACCGGTCGTTGCGAGCTCGCAGCGGCTCAAACGTCCGTGTGAATCTGTTAGTTCAACTCTATGTACTTCTAATCGCAACTGCGGTGCCGCACCGGCGCCGCATCGCTCGTGTGCACCGAGCCTTACCCAACTGCAAGCGATTCACAAAGGGGATTCCCCATCGCAAAAGTGCCCTCTATCGGTATTGAACGAAAACATATTTATCTCTGAAAGGGGAGTCCCCGTTTCAGCCATTTAAATACAGCGCACGGCGTGTCTGCGGAGTCTACGGGTTTCGTCTACCTTGAGACAACGTCTGGTAAACCTTAAATTCAAGTTTCCTGTAAGTCCTATTTATTTTTAATGATAAATTTAAATTTTATTCAAGAAATTATTGCTGTATGAAAGTTTGTATTTGTTTCATGATAAATTAAGTTCTATATAAAAATTTCTTGTTCAAAATGAAAACAAAACTATGCATTTTGTCTATTGCACACTCAAGAAAAACATTTTTCATAAGAAAATTATCTATTGCTTTTAGATCATTTTTTAAGATATCGTATTTTCCGATGTATAATTGATTTCAGTTTTAAATTGTTTGAAACATTTTGGGATGTTTACGCTTAAATTAATGCATTGTATTCCTGAAATTGCGTATAAGCTGATTGTTTATAGTAAAGTTTTCGTAAGGAAAGCATTATCGGTTATCTCAAATAATTAAAAGTAAATATTGTTAGTATAACATATTCTTCATAAACTGTGACATTAGTCCGCTTAATTTTTATATTTCAGTCAGTTACAAACACGACTGTTCTTGTTCTGTCAGATTTTTAAAAACTTTGTATATTTATAATTTTTATATAGAATCGCATGTTACTTGTGCATATTGTAGTAGTTTTAACGGTCATAAAACTACAAATATAAGTCTAAAACAAATTTGTAGTGTGCTTTAATGTTAACCTACTGTTTGTATTATTTATAAAACCCTATTAATGGGAATTTGTTGCGTAGTCTGAGAAAAGGAATCTATTTCGACAGAAAGCTCGTGCAATACAGCTAACTCCCAGTTGTATTGTAATAGGCTCTTCAAATTGTAATGGCCAAAAATATATTCTACATACAATAACGCGAATATTAAAACAACATTGGAATATTTTTTTAAAAACAACACATTGGAATGAACTCATTGCTAATATATTTTAATTCGCTATGTTCTTGGCTTATTGTAACTTTTTGTAAAAAATTTTAAGGGAAATAAAATTGATACGTATTTTGAGTTATTTCATTCTTCATATTTTCTCTGGCTAAGACGGATACCTCCAAATAAGAATAGTATGCTATATTTGTATTCAATAATATTCAAACTATAGTTAAACTTTAAAGAACTAGATTAGTCCTGTTAACTACAACCATGTAATACCAGGAATATAAATTCCACTAGCAATACGTACTCAGTACAAATAAGTTGTAAAATTAATTATAAGGATGTAAATATTTCCTTCTATTTTACTTGAATTATGTTCTACCTTCAATAATCAAAAGCACATTTAATTGAAATAGTTAGAAATATTAATATTTTCATGTTTAAAAAGCTCAATGCAATGTTCAATAAAGTTATATATGTGAATAAATTTTTTACATAACAATGCAAATAATTATGTGCTAATTTTCTAAATTCTGAATGGCATCTCATGATTGTATGGGAACAATACTTGTGTTTAATTATGAAGTGATTAACCAATGCGGTAAAATGTTCTATAAAGTTATATATGTGAATAAATTTTTTACATAACAATGCAAATAATTATGTGTTAATTTTCTGAATTCTTAATAGCATCTCATGATTGTATGGGAACAATACTTGTGTTTAAATATGAAGTGATAAATTAATTAAAAGTTTTAATTTGATTTTCTTTAAGAAGCCTAAATAAGAGCTTTAATGGAAATATTGTTTTTGATCAGTTTTAAAAAATTTTCTAGCAATTTATTTTTCTGTATTTGTTTGCATCTGAAATAAAAATAAACAAGAATTTTTTGTTGAGATTCTTATATAAAATATTTTATTTTATATCTTGTTTTAAATTATGCATCAAGAAAACGAGTTTATTAAGTGTTATTTTTCATTTTTTGTAATTTTTATATTAAGCCTCATTAAATTAGTAATCAGTAGTTTTTATCTTTACTCAGACAGAATCATCTTTACTACTGGTACCCAAATGGCTTTGTTTTTGTTGTTTTTATTGTGTGTGTATATGTGTCATAGTATACGTGATAAAAAGTGTTAAATTTTAATTTTCACCTTGAAAATTGTTATAAATTTTTATTTGTATTTCAATTTAAAATGATGTATTCATAAATTTTTATCGCAAAAATAATTCTACGGATTTCAATTTTTAACCAAATTCAGAAAAGTATACCTCTACAATAATTTAGATGCTAATAACTGGCATTCTTATTCGTAGATACATGAAAATATCTGCATTACTGAAAAGTTTTATTATTCATCTCGGCCATTAGTTTTACTTTTTTTTTGTACTTTAGCAGGTACAGTTTTATTGTTAAAACAATTGCATGATTATTCAATGTCAAAAATTAACCCTGTCTATTATTTTAGTAATTTTAATAAGTATAATTAAAAATTTATAACAATTTTTAAGGGGATAATTTAAATTTATGAATTTTGTACTTTTACTGAAACGACGACAAAAAAATTAAACATTTGCTTCATGATAAGGTGGTGTGATTGATTCGATCGACACTCCAAGTTCGGAGTTCACGGGTTCGATTCCTGTGGCGATCAAGTAATTTTGAAAATAAGTTTCGAAAAGCGAATGAGTGTTGATAATTTGTTTTAATAGTGCCCAATAATAATCAAAAGATTTCGATGAGAAATGATAGGAAATATATTAATCTAATAACTCATAATGTGACCCTAGTGTAATCTATGCTGTTCTTTGGACAGGAGGAGATGGAGTCACGTGGTTTTATTGTTTTTTGTTCGTTTTTGTTTTTTGGTTGCTTTTTTAATTATTATTATTTTGTGATTGAGAAAATGTAGAAAAAAATCATACTTAGAATGCATAAATGTAAATGCGAAATTTGTCCTTTGTGTATATTAGAACATATATCGCTCACTCCTTTCAACAACGCCATATCAAAAAAACGTGATTTTTCAGGAGAGTGATTTTAAAGTTTAAAAGCATATTAAAATGTATTGCAAATAAATATTAATTCTGCTCTCTAGCGGCTAAATATTGAGCGGTGAGATAAGGCGATTTTGCAGGGATATACTACTCTTTCAGGGCATTCTTAAAACAGGCATAACTAAAAATCGCCGATTTTGGAGATAGACGTTGTTGAAAGGAGTGAGCGATATGTTCGTTATCTACCAACGTCTGCAGTACTGTAGGTCCGTGAGAGCTTTAAAAAAAATCCGTTTCTTGAGTTTAAAAGTGGTCATCGTATTCCCTTATTCTAAATTCATTCAGATAAAGAACTAATTTCAATAATTTATCGAAAAAATTAACTGTGAAACTTCAACGATTTTTAAAAGTATTGAGCTCTATTTAGACATTTTAACTACAGACTGTAAAAAGCGAGTCCTATATATGTCTACTTAAATTAATTCAATTATAGAAATTGAGCTATGGTTTCGTCGGTCTACTGGTATTGATATGCCAATTTTTTTAGTCTGTGGAAAATATTTTCAGTAATGGGAATTTATCGAGCTGATCAACTGTCTGAATGCGGAAAGAGGCATTCGTACTTATCACTGGCGGATCATTGCGCAGGACCAAAAGGCGGCCGCTTAAGAGGCTAAAAGATAACTTTCTGAGAACCTCGGGCAAAGATACCCTCTTCATCTATACAAACGGCATAGTACAAATTTTCATTACTTAACAACTGACCAATAAAAATTCGTTTTCAACGTGAGAAGTGAGAAGATATGTTATAAATGATTTTTATTAATGCTGTTTAGAACAATGGGTCCTCAAAACTTGATTGCACGTGGCAGCCTCCAAATGCTTCATCCACCACTGATACAGATAAGTAATAAATATGAGATAGACTTCCTGAAATGGACTAATACGTTAAAAAAATTTGATGATGTACCATAATTTAAATCAAATCCTTTATCCGACAGTTCTCCATCAAAATTTTGTTTTTCACGTCTGAAAGCAGATCGGGCGCCTTTTTCAAAATTTACTTTAGGAAAGTGATTTTAACTGCGATCTTTTTATTTAAGTTTCAACTTTCATGATTAATAAATAGAATTCAAAACTGTGTATTGCTTAAGTGTGGTTAAAAAAATATATGAAGATGAAACTTCCCAATTGCTTAACATGGGAACTAAATATTTAAGAGGTCATTAATGTGTAAACTGAAGGCTGCTTGTTAGTAGCCATATTGGATATGTTCACCGCAGTGCTAACCTATGGAGAAATTTTTCCGAATGGTTGTCGGCTTAAGTTTAAAGTTCAAAAAAAAATAAATAAATAAACATGGGGACTGGAGATTTAGGCCTCTTTCAGACGAGGCGGAAAGTTAATTCAACTAGTTGAACAGGCGG
Organism: Dolomedes plantarius; assembly: GCA_907164885.2. Taxonomy (NCBI): domain Eukaryota; kingdom Metazoa; phylum Arthropoda; class Arachnida; order Araneae; family Dolomedidae; genus Dolomedes; species Dolomedes plantarius. The sequence goes on from OU015503.1 coordinate 30,896,046, forward strand.
CTGTTAAGGAGTGTAGCCACATAACAAATGGTGGGGAATCGCTCGAACCCCTTCACACGCAGTCAACTCGCCCGCCCAGGCGGTTTGCCAGCAGGCACAAGTGCCGCTAAAGTGACCTTGACAGCCGCCCGTTCAACTAGTTGAATCAACTAACCGCCTCGTCTGAAAGAGGACTTAAGAGGTTAATAATGTGTGCTGTTATGGCGGCTGGGTTGTATTCATATTAGATACGCTCAGCGCAACGTTAACCCATGAAGAAAAATGTTCCAATGATTGTCGACTTAGATATCAAGGTTTTTTATTCCAATGTTCCCCATCCTCTCTAAAAAGCGAAAATTTCGCAAAATTTAATTTAATTTTTTTTACAGCTATATAAATGTTGATAATATAAAATAGTATTTTCATACAGCCTGAACTTTTCTGCACTCTACAGTCTTATTCATTTTAGAAATTTCGTCCACGAAAGAAATTTATGTGCGTTTAAAGCGTAGTATACCCCATTTTTTTCCCCGAGTAATTCAAAATTTTAAAATATTATTGTCGTTTCTTTTAAAAAAGGAAAAAGCTACCCGAGTAAAAAATGTCCTTCCTATTACGTTATACAATTTAACAAAATAATAATCTTCAAATCCATATCGATAATCATAGAAGGATGCAAATTTGTCTCTGTTCGCTTAAGAAGGAAATTTTCCACTGGGGCTCTCTCTCAGTCATTTTTTCTTTAAAGGGGGCGGTAAACCAAATAAGTTTGGAATCCCCTATTATATATATATATATATATGTGTGATAATAATCACATTTGGAAAATTTAGCACAAGGGTACGAGGAGTGATGCAGTCGGGCGGAGTGTTCATCCAGGACAACACTTACGAAATTTAGGAGAGTAACACACGCGGAGCCATAGAAGAGGAACAAACATTTCCAACGATATCCAGGAAATCACCTTTATTCAATTATGAAGCATCGTGAAGGCTGCAGCGGCCACATGACTTGTCCGGCGTCCATGCCATTACGGGACGTAAAAACAGCAGTGCTTACATTGGAGAGTTAAGAGAAAAGCGTTGTAACCACCGGACTGTGGACAGTAGGTCCGACAGCAACAAGAGTTAGAAACGAAGAGAGAGAAAAGTCTTCTGTTCATGCAATATTAAATGGGTGTTTTGCGATATTGTCGCCAGAGGGCCTAAACTACTTAATTTTTAATTGGGCGACTTTAGATTCGTGGAGTTCACGTGTCCACTTAAGTTTATCGGGGACTTTACTGCTAGATCCCGTGCTTGTTAGAACCGCGAACTGTTGACCTGGGCGTAGGATAAGTGGCCATAAAGTTCTTGCAAAGTGGGATTTTTGACGTTATGGAAGACATAACTTCAGAGTGGTTCGAGGGCTCTTCAAGAATTTTGACACTATACTGACATTCGGAATCTCATAAACTTCTAACACTCATATCTGGGGATGTTATTGAGTTCGATACTTCACATGCCTGCTTAATGATCTGCAGGGCTACGACAAATTATCTTATTTTACTGTTAGGTTGCAATTTTTGGAAAAGGGGTCGTACTTTATTAACAATAGAATATGCTTTAAAGTAAAGTAATTTAGGAAGACGCGTTTTCTTGTTACATATATATGTGTGTGTGTGTGTGTGTGAGTATTTGACATAATATTAAAACGATTCTTAATCTATTAACTTTTTACCATATTAATTTTTAGCAATTAATTTTTTTCATGTTTTTGCTCTTTGGCAACTTCAATTGTTTATTTTTTTTATTAACGTTTATATTACTTTTAGTTTCAGAGCTTTTACTGAATTCAGCACGTAACATGGATCCTGCTACCTTGAGTAAGTATTCATTTTTACACATCTAAAATACCATCATTGTAACAAAAGATAGCTACCTTAATTATGAAAAGCTAATAAATGTTTTTATACCTATGTTTAACAATATGACTTCCATCGTGTATTTAAATTTGCTGTCACTGTGATTGATTCAATCTGAAACAAAAAACTCGAGTGAAAAGGATACGTCTAAAATCCAACATCTAACACATGTCTTGCTGGTTTTTAAATGGGTTGATGCCCTAAACTTCTTGTATCAAGGTTTGGTAGAAAAGCAGTCGATCAATTTATGTTCTTGAAAAAGATCATTTATAACTTTGATCAAGGTGTTTCATTTTTTATGTGTCAGAGAGAACTACAGAAAACTCAATTTCATGTGTAACATTATTCTAAATTTCTTGGATTGGATAAGAACTGGCGATTTGCATCTCGCATATTCATTCGGACCTAAAACAATATTATTGTTGTCTTCAGGAGACAAAGAACCCTCAAACTCGTTTTTTCTTAAATTTTCAGTATTATCTATATACAGTGGCTCCCAAAAGTGTTCGTACACTTACGAATTTCAATGAAATAGGGGTCTATCTATTAATTAAAATTAATATTTCAGAATGGGTATTTAATAATAAGATCTATAATCTATTCTTAACAAAACTACATGAAATATTTTGAAAACATAGTAAAACTTTATTTTTAAGAAACCAGTAATCAAAAAGTGACAAAAACTTTATCTCACAAAAGTCATCGTACACTGAAATATTTTCGGATAAATTCATAATTAAAATTATCGTCTGGCGCTTTATTTTTATTTTTGATTTGTGGTGGTATTTAAAATATCATTTGGCTTTGATTTTTGCTTGCCTACTCCGTAATATTCTATTTATTATTTAAAAATGGCTCGTAGTCGTAAAGAAACAACAAACAGACTTCGAAAATTGATTATTTTTCATCATAGTAGTGGTAAATCAGTTCGGAATATTGCTAAATTACTTAATTTATCCCATTCTACTGTGCAGTATGTGAAAAAACGCTTTAAAGAAGAAAATTGGATCGAAAACAAGGTAAGAAAAGGCCGTCCGGCAAAGTTAACAAAACGTGATCAGAGATTTATAATTAGAAAATTTGTGAAAAATTCACGCTTGAGTGCTGTAAAAGTTTCTGCAGAATTCAATAAAACATTTTCTACTTCAATTTCACCTGAAATTTTTTGACGAGTTCTCAGAACAGCTGGATTACATGGGCGTTCTGCCCATAGAAAATTTTTTGTGAGTGAGAAAAACAGAAAGTTTAGGCTTCCCTTCGTACTATCAATGATAAATATGCCCCAAACCTATTGGAATAATGTCTTATTTGCCGATGAAAACAAGTTTAACATTTTTGATTCCGATGGGTGTATAATTGTATGGAGAAGAAAAAATGAGGAACTTAATAGGAACAGTTGAGCATGGTTGTGGAGGTGTCCTTGTGTGGGGGTGCATGTCAGCATCAGGACTAGGAAATTTGGTATTTATTGATGCCATAATGAATCATGCTGTTTTTATAAATATTTTAAGAGACAATTTAAAATTATCAGCTCAAAATTTGGGTATTGGAAACAACTTTATTTTTTATCAAGATAACGATCCTAAGCACACGGCTCTCAACGTTCGAATGTGGTGTGTCTATAATTGTCCACAAGTTTTGAAAACACCACCTCAATCGCCAGATTTAAACCCAATAGAGCATAATTGGAGAGAACTGGAGGTTCGAGTACGAAAACACGTTATTCACACGAAAAGCGAACTAAAAACAATTATGATGGAAGAATGGATGAACATTGATGCAAAAATTACAAAAGAACTAAGGCAATCTATTCCCACACGTTTAAAAGGTGTTGTGGATGCTAAAGGATATCATACTAAATATTAATTTAACGAAAAATTAGAATATTTACTAATATGTAGAGATTTTTTACAAGTGTACGATGACTTTTGTGAGATAAGAGTTTTTGTTACTTTTGGATTATTGGTTTCTTAAATATAAAGTTTTACTATGTTTTCAAAATATTTCATGTAGTTTTGTTAAGAATAGATTATAGATCTTATTATTAAATACCCATTCTGAAATATTCATTTTAATCAATGGATAGACCCCTATTTCATTAAAAATCGTAAGTGTACGAACACTTTTGGGAGTCACTGTATATAAAACAGTTCCGTAACTGACTCACTGACTGACATACAACGCACAGGCCGAACCGCTGGACCTAAAGGGTTGAAATTTTGCATGGCGATTCTTCTTATAGTGTAGGGGTGCACTAAGAAAGATTTTTGAAAAATTCTTAGATTTTTTTTAAATTAAAGTTTTAAGCTGTTTTAGTAGTTTTTTTTAAGTTTGCATTTAAAATAATAATTTGAGGGTTATAAAATTTATATCACGAGAAAGACCATAAAAATTCCTTTAAAATGAGATCTTTTTCGAATCTTTACCTCCATTTTCTGATTTTGGATGAATTTTTAAAGATTAATTTTTACAATTTAATTTATTAAATGCTGATCACGGGATTTCTTCTTCTGGTACTTTAAATAAATTTATCGTCACGTGCATAACAACTAAATAGACAAAAAAATTATTTTTCTTTCTTGATAATGCGGCAGACGATTGGACATTATCCAAAAAAATATTAAAATACAATAAAAGATATGTTCCTCAAACTGTACTATATTAATTGTACTATATTCTTTAGTATGTCCTATTACATTTAATTTGAATATTTTCTTATACATTATTTTGTCTATAAAAATATCCCTTACGATTTTTTTACAAATATTTTTTTTTACATCAATTGTATACATTGATCGTAATATTTATTATAAATATATATATTTATTTATATTTTGGCATTAATTGCATACATTGACCGTTGTATTTAATTTAAATGTACTCAGTAGCGAAGTGCGGGTTTTCAGCTAGTAGTCTATATATAAAATGAGAATAATTAATATTCTTTTCTACTACATTGAAGACACGTAGAATTAACAAATAAGTATTTTGTGGAAGAATAAGCCCTGTTTTTCAAAAAAATTTTCAAAAATTTTACAATTTTTCAAAATGCTACATGCGCATTCATTTTCTTTTGATTTCTTTCATATTTCTCAGTATTGTTAGTTGGAATTGTTTGCCACAAAACTTTGCATTATTCTTTGAAACCACAAATATTTTTCAACTTCTCATGAATTAAAACAAAAACATAAAAAAATAACATGCAGAATGGAAAAAATAATTATTTATGACTTTCGATTCATACTAAAAGAAACTGCAGAATTATGTTCATACAAGGTGCGCCCATAAGGTAACCGGACATTTTTTTATAAATAAGAAAAATATTACTCACCTTCAAATAAATTTATCTCCATCAAAAGAATCGCCAAAGGAGTCTATACAATTTTTCCAACGTTTCCTCAAGTCATCGAAACACTGTTTATAGGCGTTGGAACTAACCGTTCGCAAAATACGCGTAACATTTGATTTAATATCCGAGACGTTTTTAAATCTCTGTCCTGTCATGGCCATCTTAAGCTTCGGAAAAAGAAAAAAATCAGCTGGCGATAAGTCGGGAGAATATGGTGGGTGATTTATCACTGTAATTGAATGCTTAGCAAGATATTGTTGTACAGAAATTGCTGTATGGGGCCTAGCATTATCGTGTAAAAGAAACCATTGCCCAGAATCAAACAGTTCCTTCCTAACTCGCCTTATCCTGTTTCTTAATCGAAAAAGCACCTCCTTGTAAAAAAAATACTGATTAATAGCTTGATTTTCAGGAACAAATCCGTGGTGAATGAGTCCTTTGTAATCTAAAAATGCAATCAGCATCACCTTAATCTTCGATCCTGACTTCCTTTTTTTTTTTTTAAATGGGAGAAGACGTTCCTTTCCTCTGTACACTTTGTCTTTTTGTTTCTGGGTCGTATTGTAGACACCATGTCTTATTTCCTGCTATAATACACTTTAAGAAATTGTTGTCTGTTGCGCAGTAGTCAGCAAATCTTCATAGCAAGCTTTTCTGACTTCTTGCTGTTCTGCAAACTCTGAGGCACAAACCGAGCACAAACTTTTTTCACTTTCAGATTTTCAATCAAAATTAATCTACAGCTTCCTTTGCTTATCATGTCTGAAAATTGCTGAGTTGTAACTTATCGCCAACTGATTTTTTTCCTTTTTCCAAAGCTTAAGATGACCATGGAAGAAAGGACAGCGATTTGAAAACGTCTCGGATATTAAATCAAATGTTACGCGTATTTTGCGAACGATTAGTTCCAACGCCTATAAAAAGTGTTTCGATGACTTGAAGAAACGTTGGAAAAATTGTATAAACTCCTTTGGCGATTATTTTGAAGGAGATAATTACAAGATAAAAAGAACTTTTTATATATTATAAAGGGATAACATTAAGGAATAACATAATTCCAAGATAAAAAGAACTTTTCTATACCATGTTTTTAAATTTTCTGTTGAACCATATAAACTTGACATTTCTATGTATTAATAAATACTTCTTTAAAAATTTTTTGATGAATTATCCCATCAACTTAAAAGAAAATGATCAAATGCGTAATCAATCATTTAGCTTGGGAATTGGAAGTTGACTTGCGTTTAACTTTTCGTTCCCCTCCCGGGCGATAGATGGCTGCACCATTCTGCAGAACAAAATTTACTGAAAATGAATTCAATTCTGCTTAAGGATGGCTAAAAGTATTAAAAGAATGCATTGTCATCGTGTTCTAAGCTATTCTAAAAGTTTTAAATGTCTAGCTAATCGGGAAGTTAGTTAAAAAACAATTGCAAAATTTGTACTGGACAAACACACAAACAAACAAGAAAGCGAGTTAATTAAAACATGGTAATAAATTTATTTGAAGGTGAGTAATATTTTTCTTATTTTTAAAAAATTGTCCGGTTATTTTATGGGCTCACCTTGTATGTATACGGCAAACTTACATTAAAAAATTTTGGGGTTTTAAATGATTACGAATGCACACGGGGGGCATTTTGTAAAAGGCTAGCATTTTTGAAAATGTTTTTGGAAAACGGACATCGTTCTTCCAAAAATTCCTTATTTTGAATTCTAAGGGTCTTTAATGTAGTAAAAATTAATATAAATATATGTGTATATAGAGTTAAAAATTGAAGATTAAAAATTTCGAGGTTGAAGTTCCCTTGTCCCCTTAACCACATTTTGTTGAAAAATATATTTGCCATATACAAAATTTTGTTCCTATTTTTCTCCCTAGTGTTTAAACTCCCTACATTTTTATTTTATCTATCGTTTCAGTTTTCGTTGGAAAAGTCACTCTAGGGGCCGCAGCAACTGTTGGTGGAGCAACAGTTGCTCTTCCATTGTTGGGATTTAGTTCAGCAGGAGTAGTGGCTGGATCACTCGCAGCTGGCGCACAATCGATGATTGGTAACGTAGCGGCTGGCGGTGCATTCGCCGCTCTCCAAAGTGCTGGAGCCGCTGGGCTGGCGGGCGTAACTAAAGCTGCTTTGGCTACCGGTGGTGCTGCAGTTGCTGCCTTACTTTGATCAGTACAGATACAGTGTTGTTGAGGCTTGCTATAGTTTTTAATATCTTTACACTATAAAGATTGTTTGCTGTCGGGAAATGGATTATTGACTGTAACACTCAACTTAGAAAATCTCTGCTTTTGTGATACCTGTTAAGATGCTTATTTTATATGAATGCAGTTATTAAACATTAAAATGTGACTACCTTTTTTTATTTTTACCTTTTTTCAATAAATATTTATAATATGGTAAGCTGGATTTTTTATAATAATGGTCCATAGTTATTCTTGCATATCTGATAATCTGTACTTACTCTAATGGAAAAAATTGAATATATCTGTGATATTTAAATTTTAAAATGCGCGAATGCTTGTATTACCTAATATTTTTTTAAAGTAGCTTTAAAAATATTTATAACAGTTCATTTAACCGTGGGGTTGGGGGTGGGAAGCTTTTCTGGAATAAAATGCAATTAAATGATACCTGAGGTCAACTATATAGGAGAGACGTAACAACCCTGTAATACTGTCTTTAAAGCATAACGAAATGCTGGATTAAAATTATATTTAACGATAAAGGATTTTGCTTAAAAAAAAATTGTTTGTAAATATTTTTGTTCTTTAAATAAAATTTTTGTAGTCTAGACACTTTTTAGTTTTAGTTTTCTTATAAATGTAGATAAAAGAAATATGGCCGCCTTCATAATTTTGTCTTTTATGCTTGACATTAAATTTATATCGTTTAATGTCTATTAGTATTTTGAAGACACCGCCGAAAATTCTACCTGCAATGATCATCTGTCCAAAAAACGGACAAGTAGCGTGTGTTCTGAACGGCAACCAAGCAACATGGTTTATTTATACACACACACACACACATATATATATATATATATATATACATACATACATATATACATACACACATACATACATACAGACCGTAGATTGGGGTTACTTGGACCCAAAAAGTGAAGATTTTTGTTCATTTCTTACCCAACGATAGCCTTAAAAACATTGTGCTGATAACTTGTTTTGAACAACTTATTTGAAGATTCTCCAGGATTTTAGGTCTTTTCCAAACCAAGATTTTAATTATATATATATATGAGGCTAAAATTTTGCGGGGGGGGGGGGAGATCACGTGACCTTAAAACGGGATATTAGTTATTAAAAATAGGATTAACAATTAAAGTCTGGGAGTTCAAATCAGCGGTGCAATGTATTGCAGTGAAAATAGCGCTTAAGGTTCGACTTGATTCAATCTTCGAAGAACCACAGAGAGGATTTTAAGTAGACGGATTAGCCTTGAAGAGTTGGCGCTAAGAAAATGTATCAGTCGGCGAAAGAGCATGTACGTTATAACGACATGAATAAGTAATGAGCGTCACTAAGCGTGGGTTAAAAGGTTGGAAACAAAGGATTTATATCAGAGTCATGGATAACTAAGCGACGAAAAGACGTGTGCCGTAGGCGCGCGGTTTTAAAATTGGTTGGGGTTATTTAAAATAGTTTAATGGAGCTTAGTAATTAATTAGAATTTAATAAAGATGTTTAGGAAAGTGTACCGACTGATCTTTGTGTTGTTCAAGCTTGGATTATTACCTTGTGGAGAGTTTGAAGTGACGAGTGTCCTCACCACCGGTTCACAGACTGCATGATGATTCAAAAGAGGTTCGGATTTATATTAAATAGTATGGGAGTAGAAGTCAAGTCCGACATATATATTTAATAAATTATTGAAATTTGGGTTCAAGTAACCCTCAGATTGGGGTTACTTGGACCCAGCCTACATTTTACATGAAATATACAATTCAAATAGGTAGTGGGTTCAAGTAGCACCTAGGATCTCGAAATAAAAATAGAGGCTTATGTATGAAAAATATATTTTACATTAAAACAGAAAACAAACCCCATTTTATTTGCAAATCTGATTGTTAACAGTGGATGCATCTTCAAAACTAATTTTACCAAGTCACGCCCAGGGGGGAGGTTTGAAAACATTTCACCGATCGTCCATGCATTCATTGCAAGGTAAGATTTGACAATCAATCGAAAGTCCAGTTCGTCTACGGGAAATCCAAAATCACAAATTTTGTCTAAATGATTAGCACAGGCCAACTCAGCACAGGTAAATATTATTAGATGTCCAGGTTTGTTCAATAAATCATTCTTCAATCTCCTTTCCATAGTGGACCTACTAATTTTAAAGTGGGTTGAGGCATCTCTCTGAGACATTTCTCCTGACCTCACAGCATTTAAACATTCCTCTAATTTTTCAGCTGTAAAAGCCGCATACTTTCTGCTCCCAATAGACCTTGTAATTTCGGAGCATTTTTGTATCAGATCTGCGAATAAATGCACATGAACCGGTTTAACCATTTAATAAAAGGAACCCGACATGAAGTAATTATATTAATTATTTTTACAGTTAAATTTGAGAATGTCTAATCAAAAATGTGAGTAGGGGTTAATTGGACCCACTTTCTTGCTTGGGTCCAAGTAACCCCATTTTTAGTTTATTAACATACTAGTTAATACTTATAATTTTTACTGGGTTAATTGACTCTCTATCCATCTAAAACTATTGTTATATTATTAAAGACTGTATTTGAAATGTAAATTTATCCTTACCTAATGTGGGACTGCAGTGTGTAAAGAAGTGAAGGTGGAAGTTATAAGGTCACAAAAAATCGTGTTTTTATCACAAAGCAACAGAACCTGAACTAAAAAAAGGTGGGAACGTGGTAAAGTGCCTCAGGACCTTGCTAATGCTCCTATCTGTTGAAGAGATTGTGAATTATACCTGTATTTTATTGACAAGAGACCTGGGTGTAATCTAAAACACTTTTTCGGTTTGGGTCCAAGTAACCCCCTAGGGCCCAAGTAGCCCCAAGTTACGGTATATATATGCATGTAAAATACACAGTGAAACCTCTGTATAATGGCCCATCATGGTACCGAAAATAAGTGGCCGTGGAGAAGGGGTTACTTCCACAATATTGGCTGTATGGAGTTTTAAATTGGTTCTGAACAAAATGTGGCCATTTGACCGGCTAGAGACATTTCACTGTTCATACACAGGTGGACAAAACCTAAGGACGGTGAACAGGTGGCCATGTTTAAAAAAATTGCAGGTATGGTTTTGTGTCAAGTGGGATAAATAGGTAAAGACACAATGTGAGACATGATATAACGCAAGATTTTTTGCGAAAAGGACTGCAGAAAGTGTTGAAACAGGTGGTTTCAGCGAAAGGTACATATTGACCCAGAAACAGAAAAATGCAAAGAATGTAGATTACAACGACAGGCAATCCGGAGAGACATGCCAGTACAGGATATGACCACTATGCAGTGCATGCAACTTCCCACGCGTCATGGCAGGCTTTGAATAACGTGATCCATGAGGTTATGAGGCAACTCCTCTTTCACTGCACGGATGACAGACGGCTTGTTTCTCGGAGGATATGGGCGAGCAGCAAGACGTCGCCCCGAGGCATCCCATACATCTATTGGATTAAGATCAGATGAACGTGTTGGCCACATGATGCGATGATTACCCTTGCTCTCCAGACAGTCCTGAACAGCTTTGGAGCGATGACAGGGCGCGTTATCTTCCATGAACATAAAGTTATTGCCGACAACAGCATGAAAAAGCGAACATGGGGCAGCAGAACTTCAGCTATGTACCGTGCAGTGGTCATGGTCCCTGTTTCAAGCACATGTAGTGGTGTGCAGTCATTAACCGTGATGCTTGCTCATACAGTCGAGTCCCGATAATCCGAACTTTGGTAATCCGAAACCAAAATTCAAAGCGAACAAGAAAATTCAAAGTTAGACAATGTACTAAACTAATTATTACTAAACTACATTGGTTTGAAAAAATCTGTAAAATTTTTTTGTATATCAGAAGAATACCTCTCCCTCGAAACCAAATTACGCTAACGCATCAGAAAAATGGTGTCCGCTGGTGTCGCGGCGAAGTGTTGCTCTACGTAGCGTAGCGCAACATCAAATGCCGCCGCGGCGTCTGAGTGGGATACCCTCTGCTCGCTGTCACCGTCTGCATCACCTTCACTCTCGTCTGAGACGTTGACAGGTTCTTTCAAAACCGTTTCAACAATCTGGGGATCGTCTAAAATACAACTGTCGAGCTCTATGACGTATTGTTAGAACTACTTACACTCTACTGTACTGTACTAGACAGCGTTCCGCTCTCTTATCACCCATTTTGTTCCGAGATTTGGTTATGTTTAGACAGACCTTATAAAATAAACTTTGTAATCACACGTAATATGTAATACTTATGCAATCACACGTCATTATGTAATTTAAGTTTATTTTTAGAAAGATTTTACTTAATCCGAAAAGGGTCTGGTCCCAGTCATTTCGGATATCGGGACTCTACTGTACTATGATGCTACAAGCACCATATCGGTCCATTTTCCGGACGACAAGCACTACCAACTTCACGCCATATTAGTTGCCGTCTACTATCAGAAGACTGAACCGGCGCTCATGTGTGAAGAGGACATTGGCCCAGTCGTCCGATGGCGATGCAGACGGCAGCATTGCAAACGGGTGCTACGGTGAACTCTCGCAAGTGGGACTCGCACAGCAGGCATATTGTGCTGTTTGTCGCAAATGCCTTGCAACAGTTTCCCGGGATATCTGAGTTCCTGTGGTTGCATAGAATTGACCTACCGTTTAACCAGCTGTACTGCGCTGTTCTTTTTTGCCGTTAGAACGATGTACCGATCGTCTTCGGCCGTCTTACTGCGAGAACGACCTCCTAGCTTGCGCCTGCTACACTGTCCACTTGTTTCATACGTTGCTCAAAACCTGGAAATAACACTGTGGGCGTTGTCGAATTCTGTAGCAACATCTGTAATTTGTCGCTCTTCCTCCAGCTCTCCAATTATCCGTCCACGTGTAAAATTATCTAAATGATGTCTCTTAGACATGACCTCAATTTCAAAAAGCAACGTTCTTCCGGTCTGTTCAAATGGAACGTCCAACACTCACTGGCTACACGAGCTGAATGCCTGCAACCCGATCTGTATGCCATCACGCGACCCACAACTGCGGTATTCGAAAATTTGCATTGCCACATTGATTCGCATCGCATCACGGCTTTATGCAAATTCCCACAAGCTGCTGCGTTCAATTCTACGCCTGCCATCTTTTACTGAAACATCCGTCCTTGGGTTTTGTACACCAGTGTATGTGTGTATATATATATATATATATATATGTATGTATGTATGTATTATAGCGTTTCAAACTGTACAATAACACATAGCGACAAACTTTGACTCTATCTTCCACCTTTATGATTGCTCGAAAACCATTAGCGTGCCATCACGGCAAGAACACCAAACGAACGACAACTGCGTCATAAACGGGCGAAGTCAGAATTCCCAAGGGAAAAAACTGGTTGTCAACTGAAGTTAAGAAACTTCAACAGCATTATGGTGCGTTCAACTAGATTACTAAGGCGCTCTCAAACACATTAAAATATCAAACATATATACAGGTATAGGAAGAAATAATAAGAGCACCTAGGAAAGAATGTAAATTTTTTATTCGTAGGGGGTTGGGCCATTCTTGGCCTTAATTACAGCTTGTATTCAACGTGGGATCCACAAATAAAGGTTTTGCACAAAATTCAAGGGAATTCGCACCTATTCCTCGTGCAGAGCGGTCTCGATCTCGGGTAGTGTGCATGGAAGAGGAAACCGAGCACGGACTTTGTTCTCTAAAAAACCCACACATGCTCAAAGATATTGATTTTAGGGGAATGGGGACACCAGATGGGATGTTCCACTTCATCATTATACTCATCTAACCATGTTTGAACACAGCGAGCCGTGTGAACAGAGACATTGTCATCTTGGAGCACAGGACGCTCTCCAGGAAAGAGGGTCTGTAGTATAGGACGGAAATGATCTGCGAGAATACTGCGATAATACTTGTTTGAGATCTTCCCTTCTCAGGACTAAAGATCTGTTCACATAGAATCCATCAGCGTCAGCTCGCATTGAAATATAATTATCCAATTAGAAACCTCCAAACGGTTAGCCACTAAATTGTTAAGGTCTGTGATTGGTTCTAAATATGTCAATACGACTAACGCTGACGGATTCTATGTGAACAGGCCCTAAGGGCCAGTTCACATAGGAGTCCGTTGCGTAGCGTTAAAGAAAATATGACGTTGAGACGAAAATAAACCAATCATGGGCGTTAAAAATTTCATTGCTAATCGTTTGGAGGTTTGTCATTGGTTAAATATATTTCAATACTTTAACGCTCCGCAACGGACTCCTATGTGAACAGGCCCTTAGAGTGGCCCCAACCCACGCCACGATATCGCGCCCCATACCATTACAGATTCCTTTCCATGCTTCCCGGTAGGAGCCAGACCGTCATCATGAAATGCCTCTGCCGTTGTTCGAACAGACGAACACACGACCGGTGGTCTGAAATAATGTAAAAGATTATTCGTCAGATCAGATGACCCGTTCCCGTTGCTATTATATTCAGTTTTGGTGGTCTCGGCACCATTGTCGTCGCTTCATAACATTCCGCGGCGATGCTAACGTCTTTGGAATAGCCACTCTGCCATGAATGGTCGAAGCATGCAGCTCCCGTTGAATATTTTTGGTGGATACGGGGTTCTAGAGATGGGTGTTCATCTCGCAGGTTATCTGTGCCAGGGTAGTCTTCGTTTTTCGGGCGACTATCCTTTTCAACACTAGTTTATCCCGGTCGGTTAGCTTAAACTTTCACCCACTGTTCTACTTCGCAGAGGACACCTTTCCCAGGTTTGTGTAGGCTGTCATAACCCTTGACACAATGGTCTTTGAAGCACCCAAAAAGTTGGCTGTTCTCGACACGGACGCTCCAGCGAGGCGAGCTCCAATGATCATGCTTCTTCGCACGTCGGATATAATGGCGCTTTGCTGGGGACAGAACTTTCTCATACAACTGTCACACCTTCAAATGCTCGACTGATACCTTCTCTTTCGCCGCCACTAGATGGCAGACTGTTGCGATACGTGGCGAGTTGTATCGCACAATCGAAGCTAAAAACATTTCGAAATGGGTGTTCCTATTATTTTGTCCTATACCTGTATATGTCACAACACGAATTGATGACATGGTAATGATTGATTGGAATACTTATTAATAACTTCTTTATTCAAGCAATAAAGATGATGAAAGAGAAATGAACTATTTACAGGTGAAAATTCCCTTAGGCGGGAACATAGGTCTTAGCCATACAACATATTGTGGCCATCTGTCCCGACAACGAACTCTTCGTCGTTCATCTCAGGGATCAGCATTTAATAGAATTACAGAATTCAAGAACAGTTCTAGGATTTAAACAAGTACATTGCAGACGTGTCAGAACTCACTTTCTTTTACTGCAGGCTAGCTTTTTATGAAAAGAATAATAGGTTTTAAGATGTGTATATATATATAGACAGAGAGATATGTATGTATATGCACACACACACACACACATATATATATATATATATATATATATATATATATATATATGTTTGTGTGTGTGTACATCCGTCCCTGAAATATCGTCATCAGTCTTTTCATGAATAAAAAACAAAAGTATAAGATTACTAGGGAGTTGTCATATGTAATTTCCTGAATTTTATTCGGTATGATTTAGAAAATTAAAATTTTAAAGAAATATTTTGCAAAACTGGTTATCAAAACCGAAATGAGTAAAGATACGATTCAATGTTTTCACACTTCAAGGAGATCTAGGACGCGAACTTCTCAAAAAGCACATTTTTATTTTCTTGGCTTGAAACAAACTTCAGAGAGATATTTTATTCGAATTACGGGAACCACACTTTCCTACGATCGTTACAAATCGAGATGCAATATTTTAGTGCTGATTACCTAATAAGTACCCTTCCGTATTTTCAGTTTATTTTTCTCTTAAGTTTATACTCCTTTAACGAAATTTTTCATGGTTTGCCATCTTTCAAAGGTTCAACTAAAATTCCTATCTAAGTATATCGATGAAATTGTGTACTTTGTTCTTTATTCACTAAACTATCTTCAGTATTTTTTAATTTTGAATCAATATTCTAAAAATATTTTCCTTCGGGCTTTTCTTTTATAAATAAAGTTTGTAAAATATAAGGCAAACTCTTTTGAATCCTTTTTTACGCTGAAATTAGATCTATGGTTGAGCAAATATACATAAAAACTAAAAGCACTTTAAATTTTGAAAATATTTTTAAAACAAAATTTCAAGTTTGTTCTAATCTATATATTGTCTGAATATTAGTTCCGAACCCTTAAATTAGTTAACCTATTTAAATAGCACGTGGAGCCGTCAAACTAATGTTGTCTCTAATACACTCAGCAGTTTTTAAACAATGAGCTTTCTCCTGTGATTTACTAACTCAATGTCCTATATTCATAGATTAACAAATATGAAGTGGCAACATTCTATCATTTCTCATTCGCGATTGCGGGTTAATTTTCAAAATAATTTCTTTTCCACTTTCGTTTTCTGAAGTATAGCAGATCGCAACGAAAAGTAAGACAGAAATGAAAATACATCTATCTCAACAGTACAGATATTTATGAAACGAAGGATTATTTTGGTTGGTTGGTTGGTTGGTTGGGGTTTACTGGCGCAAGGTCCAGAAAGGACATGCTGCGCCAAACACATGGTAAAATCTGAAATAAACATGTATAATTCAGCATTTTTAGTCACAATTCAACAAAACGGTGATAAAATTATAGACGTTTTAAAACCATGAAGTAAAAAAGTGTGATAAAAGTGGCCGTGTCATAAACGAAAGAAACAGTCAAATATGGTAAAATAACAGAGGAATAAAAGTTTAACACACAAGTATAATAAAAGGCTGTGATTAAAAGACGATAAAACGCAGTAGTTGTAATGTCAAAACCTCTAGATGAGGTTCCCCATCTAGATTGCAGTCAAGTATTACAAAATGATAGAAAGGAAGGGAAAAGTTATTAAATCAATGGGTAAAATCCTGTGCTTTTCAAGAATCGAAAAATAGCAGGGTGAGGTGTTTCACCTAAAAGATCTTTTAGGTGAGTGAAGTTGAACCAAAGTATTTACCAGAGTAAAAATTGGTAAATCCTGTGCAGTCAGTTAAAATATGCAAAATGGTAAGATCACAGTTGCAGTAAAAGCAGATGGGTCCTTTTTCTCCCTCCAGCAAATGTTTGTGGGTGACTCTAGTGTGACCTATTCTCAAGCGCGTGGTTATAACATCCAGTTTTCGAAGGTATAATGAGGGCCAGACACGGATGATGGGCTTTATACTGTAAAGTTTATTATCTAAAAGTAGGTTCCATGCTGAGCGCCGTTTGTCCAAAATTAAACTCTTGATAGTATGTTCGATATCAGTATAAGGTACAGGGTGATGTAAAAGCATGTTTGAATTTTTTGCTGTTGTGTCTACCAGCTCATTTACAGTGATCCCAACGTGGGCTGGGATCCAACAATATAAAACACTGTATCCACGACGTTCTAAACGATAATGCAGATTTAAAATAGTGGAGACCAAACTATTATCACTGTTACCATACTTTAAACTCTCGAGTACACTCAAAGAATCTGAGTATATAATAAAATGTTTATTCTGATGACGGGCGATAAAATCAAAAGCTTTTTTAATGGCTAAAATTTCTGCTGTAAACACAGAGCATGAGGAGTGAAGTTTAAAACTATGAATATCCGATTTAAAAACATAAGCACAGCGAACATTGGGTGCCCTCGAGCCGTCCGTATAAATATTTTTATACTTCGAGAAATTGTGACAATGAGATTAAAAAAGCTGTTTATATATGGATGAATCGGTGTAATTTTTATTAAAATTATGAAAGGGATTAATGTATGATATAAAATTTTTCTTCCAAGGAGGAAATTCCAATAGTGGACGCACACAGACATTTATATCTTTCAGAGGAGTATTTTGGATGAAAGAGCGCATACGAAAACCAAAACACGGTACGCAGGATGGCCGATTTCGATACAGGAGATCATAGTGCTTGTCAAGTAGCATGCCTTGTAATGGATGATTAGGATGAGGTAAGACACGAAAAAAGTAGCTCAATGAAAGTTTATGGCGAGTATGATATAAAGATGGTTTGTGACAGTCGACATAGAGACTCTGGATGGGTGCAGTTCGAAAAGCTCCAGAGCATATACGAATTGCAGTGAGGTTCACAGTGTCAAGAACGGATACGCGGGCCGAGCCATATGATGCGCAGGCGTAGTCTATCTTTGAACGGATTACCGATCTGTATATACGTAACATAGATGTCCTGTCAGCACCCCACGATGTATTCGATAAAACTTTAAGGAGATTAATTGATCTCTCGTACTTTCTTCGTAGCTGTGAAACATGTGGAAAATATGTCATCTCCTGGTCAAAGACAATGCCCAAGAAGCGAACCGTGTCCACAACATTTATTGTATGATTTTGGATACAAATTTCAGGATCCGGATGGATCACACGTATACGGCAAAAGTATTCCTCTCCGACACCTTCACACGTGCACTCAATCGCGCGGGATTGTGGTTTCACGCGGGAAAGAGCGTACGTGAAAAGTGCGCTAATCTCGATGCGAAGAAATTGCAAAACAGGATATCTCGGATTACAAGTGAAAGAAAATAGCAAGAGATTTATCACAAAGAAATGTTAACTTTTTAAGAAAAAGACTTAAAAGAAACACACTAAAAAATTAAAGATTTACTTTTGCATTAATTTGAAACCAAAATTCACCAGCCAGCAACAAAAAAAAAAAAATAATAAGCATAATTACAAGATAAAAAGAACTTTTTACCTACCCCGTTTTTAAATTTTCTGTTGAATCATATAAACTTCACAATTCTATGTATTAATAAATACTTTAAAAAAATTTTCAAAATGCGTAAAAAAAAAATTTTTCAAAAAAATGATCAAATGCGTAATAAAGAGGTATAAAATGCCTAATCAATCGTTTAGCTCGGGAATTGGAAGTTAACTTGTGTTCAACTTTTCGTTCCCGTCCCGGCCGATAGATGGCTGCACCATTCTACAAAACAAAATTAGCTGAAAATGATTTCAATTCTGCTTAAAGATGGCTAAAAGTATTAAAAGAATGCATTGTCATCGTGTTCTGAGCTATTCTAAAAGTTTCAAATGTCTAGCTAGTCGGGAAGTTAGTTAAAAATCGATTGCAAGATTTGTACTGGACAAACACACAAACACACAAGAAAGCGAGTTAATAAAAACATGGTAAAAATACCAGCCACCTTACATAATATTTCAATACAATTGGTTAAAATTCTAAACCAATACTTATATAAAAAGGAAACAAAACTTGTCGTAACCAAATATTCAATTTTTTCTTTTACAATGTATTGGACATTCGGGAAAATTGCGCATTTTTCCCAAATCCCGTTTCCTAAAGCGAGCGTTTTAAGAAGCGCGTGCGTAATATTTTGTATTCGTTATAAAACGTAAATGAAGTCCTTTAGCCTAGATCTATAAGGCTTGTTTTTCTTGCACATTTTTTCGCTGTATCAATAAAACGAGCTTGCGTGGATGTGAAAGTGAATTCCAAACATCATGCCACGGTGACCTAGCCCTAATGCAGGGTGTCGTGGAAGTAAGGAAACATCTTGATTACCACTTTTCGGTCTTAACCCGAGACATCCAACTCTCGATAATTATCACCAGGGCAGCCTGATCTGCTAAATTTCCTTCCGAAAACGAGACACCGAACAGCGCGGTGTTCACAAGCTAACACCTCTAAAGGTGCATATACATTGGTACAGAGTTCTCTCCCCGACTCCTGTCATCACATTAGTCACGGTAACATTAGACACGGTATTTAGAACCACCCCCATTCCCGCTCTTTGATCTGGTGTCTCCCCCGATCCCGCTCGACACCATTTGACCCGCTGACCCCACTCTCTTTCTTTGATGGACCGCCAGAGGAGGCGATCCACGCATAGAACAGAGTACAGAGAGACATAAATCACTGGCAGATGCAGAGAACGCTGTACCAATCTGTATGCGCTATGAGGAGTGGTCCCCCTTCTGACCCTGGAAGCACAGCACACATTCGCGAAACAGAGAACGAAGTGTAGGGGAAAGCAGTGATTTATTGGTCCAGTCGCCGAGAGGAGGTTTTATGGCGTCCCTCGTGCCTTTGATATTCGTACTTAGCAAGACGAATCTTCAAAGCGGTGAATTACTTCCACGTTGGGGGGGGGGGGACTAATCGACTCCAAGATGTGTCAAGAGGCGACGGGGGGAGCTGATTCGCTTGTGTGTAGATGCGCCTTGAGAAGTTATGAATCTTGTGGCTTCACAAATTAAAGAGCGCGAAGTTTTCAAAATTTAAAAGTTTTCCCCCTTTAAAGTTATAGATGATATTAAGTTATTCATATCTATCTCTAGAAAATCTAATTAAAATAAAATTAATATAATTTTTTACAGGTGTATATATATACATATATATATATATATACAGTAACCACCGCTTATAGTGATCAGTGGTTATAAGAATCAACCGTTTATAAGAATCAATATCGCAAAAACAAAAACAAATGTATTATTTCCATGTTAAAATTTTCGCTTTAAAGAATCAATCCACCGGTTTTAAGAATCAGTTTACACTTTTCGCTTTCCTCTCATTTTACCAAAAAAGCCACTTAAACCCTCAAAACGCACGAAGTTATTTATTTAGTTATTTTTACAGAAAGAGTGATAACATGGGATGGAATACAGTCGTAAAATGCATCCCTTTCTTTGTTAGACATAACATAATAGTTTCCCCTTAAACGCTTTAGCTAAACACTGTCCTATTAGCTTGACCCAGAGGCATCCTACCCGTCCGGATCCGATTTCACTTTTCTCCACTGACAAACAAAGGCAGGGACTCTTTTTTCCCACCTCCCACATCATGGTTGCGGCTTCGTGGACCCTGAAACACATAAAACTTCGGCGAAGTGTCCACTATCACTTAGGCAAATGTGGCATTATTAGATTCATCACGTTATCAAACCGTGAAACGTAAGCTAGAAGGTGAATCTTGGTCTGAGACTATTGGTATCGAAAGAGGTATAAACAGCCTCCAGAAAACTTCATTACGTCAAACTACCATAGAAAACTTTTTCTTGCATCCTTCCTGTAGTTGAAATGTTAAACTGTTAAGTAGGTATGTTGTAGCAAATATTGGAATTTTTTTTTCTTCTCTTACTATAATCATGTGTACCTACTTATATGTCTAGAAATTAAGTTGTATTTTTAAAATTAAAAAAATAATTTTAATAAAAGATAATCAACGTAAATTTAAGAGTATTTTATGGTAAATTATCTCATATATGTATATATAGATGTGTGTGCCGGTCCAAAAACCCAAATTTCGGTTATAAGAATCAATCGCTTATAGGAATCAAAAACAGTAATAACAAACGTGATTCTTATAAGCGGAAATCACTGTATATATATATATATATATATATATATATATATATATATATATATATATATATATATATATATATATGTGTGTGTGTGTGTGTACATACACACACAGTGGAATCTCGGTCTGTCGTTTCTCAAGGGACCGACTGAACTGAACGATAAATGCGGGAACATGATTAAGCAATATGATCGTCAGAACTGGGTGAATTAAACGACACACACGGAAAAACGATGATTCGGGGAATGATCGATCGAGATTCCACTGTATATATATATATGTGTGTGTACATATTAAGCATTTACTCTATAGCAATATTACAAGCGAGATTGTGCTCTGAAAATTTCGCGGAGTAATTTCATTTTTCGGTTTTCTTCTGCCATAATAGAACATGTCATTGATGGATTATATTCAAATAGATGCGCAAAACATATTTCGTAAGAAAAAAGGAAAAATTAAAATAATTTGTATTGCAACTATCTGCTAACGGACTTAATTAAAAAATGTTTTAATTAAGAAGTTCTTTATCACGAGTAACGGCAAGATAAAATCAAGATAATAAATCTAAAAAGGGGGGGAAATCTGCCATTCAACACGATGCCCAATAATTTTGGTTTTGAGCTTTGTTTCTAGATAATCTCAGAGATTCTTTTAATTGTTTAGCAGTTCAAAAGACAATATAGAGATTATATTAACATCACTACTTTTCCGATATCACCATAATTTTCGCAGAGTCCGAAGATACCATGAATCTGTTTGGATGCATAGATAACGAAACACAAAGGAGATTTTTGTTGCTTTTCTACTTATCTGGGAACATTCAGGAGTTGTTCAGGGGGTTTCCCTTTTATGTTGCTTTTCTACTTATCTGGGAACATTCAGGAGTTGTTCAGGAGATTTCCCTTTTAGAATTATAAAACCTGGACACATTCAGCTCGCTTTTAGAACCGTTGTTGGATACTTAAGTTTTGTATTGCTTAGAGGAGATATTTCATCAACTCGGATACCTGTGCGAATTCTTTTTTCTTAGTATCCAAGGTAACATATATCAAATATTCTGTATTATGATACAAAAAAATATTTTTATACGTTTGTTCAACGAAATTTCACGTGTTTCAGTTCAAATGTTTTCTGCAATATTTCTATAATCATGATTGTTTATTTATTTCTAGAAAATAAACCTGAAGTAGTTCCTCGGGATCGATACATTTCCTCAGTCTGATATTATGTCAATTTCTTTTTAAATATTTCTATCGTCGTGATTGTTTATTTATAACTAAAAAAGCCTCAGTTATTTTCTCGGGATTCATACTTTTCCTCAGTCTGATATTAAGCCAATTTTTTTTAATATTTCTCTGATCGTGATTGTTTATTTATAACTAAAAAAACCTGATTTAGTTCCTCGGAATTGATACATTTCCTCAGTCTGATATTAAGCCAATTTTTTTTAATATTTCTCTGATCGTGATTGTTTATTTATAACTAAAAAAACCTGATTTAGTTCCTCTGAATTGATACATTTCCTCAGTCTGATATTAAGCCAATTTTTTTTAATATTTCTCTGATCGTGATTGTTTATTTATAACTAAATAAAACCTGATTTAGTTCCTCGGAATTGATACATTTCCTCAGTCTGATATTAAGTCAATTTTTTTAAATATTTCTATGACAGTGATTGTTTATTTATAAAAGTCTGAGGTAGTTTCTTTGGATTGATACTTTTTCCGAGCCTTTGACTTTAGATCAATTTTATAAAAAATTCTATGATCATGATTGCTTATTTATTACTTGAAATAAACCTAAGGTACTTCATCGGGATTGATATATTTTTAAAATCTGATACTGAGTCATTTTTTTAAGTATTTCCATGGTCCTGATTATCTATTTATAACTAGAGAAATATCTGAGATAGTTCTTAAGGATTGATACATTTTCCCAGTTTTAGATTTTAAATCAATTCTCAGAAATATTTATATGGTCAGGATTGTTTATTATAGCTAGAGAAAAACTTGAGGAAGATCCTCGGTACTGATAAATTTTCTCACTTAAAAGATATGAAGAAAACCTATATAACAAACCCTCAGCTACAACAAACTTCAATATCCGATCCAAATGATACAATGAAAGGCACTTTAGCAAAAGTTTAGTTCCAGCAATTTTGATATAACTATGAAAAAAAAACTTTAGAAGTTGAAAACCTTTGAATTTTCAGAGAGAGAATGCTTTCATACTTAATTTTGAGCTTTTTGAATACAGCTCGATGTATTAAGTTCGTGTCGTTATATGTATCTGCGATTGTTTCGAGTTTTTCTCGTGACTTGCCATTCACATAAGAATTTCAATACGCATCACCATGTCAAACGTATGAACATATATTGATTTTAAAAGAAACTGTTCTTGTAGCCAAACATTAGAAAAAGTAAGACGTTTCAATCTTCTATTTATTGTAATCATATTCATTTCCTGTTGTGCCGTATTGGTCAGACAGAGCCGAACGCTAATTTTAAACTCATGGTATCTATTACGGGTAAAGCTTATCTGTGTGACGCCATAAAATGCATTTTAGGTTTCTGAATAAGTGGCGTAATCTGGCGATATCACCGAACAGCGAATTTTCTGAATAACATCATGTAATAAAACCGATAAAACAAGGGCATGTATTGGTAATCACGACAATAAAACGGCAGGTCTAGAAAATTATACATATATTTTTTTCATTCGCTTACACAATTCTGGTTTGCTTTCCGATATTACGTCACTAAACTTCTTTCTGTTCGAATGCAAATAATGATAAATGATAAATAAACCTCACCTTTATATTTAAACAGACATCTGTCGAAACCAAAACCGATGGATTTGAGTTCCTATCGAGAATATCTAACCTAAATGAAGAACAATAATTTGTTTTTTGAACTTCTTTTAGTCAAGTACTAATCCTTTCGTCTAAGAACTGACTCGCACACAAATAAAGATTTATGTTTCTTTTTAAATGTACATTCTTTACGTTTAGCACATAACCCAGGAAGAGTTCCATATCCCGTGCACAATTATTTATCACGCTAAAGTGAGCTATCGCATTTTAAAAGTGGTTTCTTTGTTAATTTTCTGCTTCTCAAAGGTTGTATGTAGTCTTTATAACTAACCCACAAAAGCTAGACATGGCTAGGCCAAGTCCGAGAGAGCATAATTTTTCAGAGAATTCATATCCAACGAAAATCTGAGAAAATATGTATGCCAATACCGGAAAAAAGACGGGAAAAAACCAATACAGGAAAAAAGATATTGGAGAAAGGACAGCTCTATGTCACATTTGAGAAATGGAGGGAAGATTCTAGTCTCCTGATCTACTTTCACGTGTCTCAACAGGCTGCTTTCCGTCTACATCAGTGGTTCTCAACCGGTGGTCCGGTACCACATATAAAAAAGTTGCCAGATAAATGGGGATTTTGAAAGCAATGTTCATTGAACTAGATGGGCGGAATATATCCGATGACTATCAGGTGTTGAATTAAAATTTCTTAAAAGTTTAACATAATTATTTTATTATTAGACTACCCGGGCTTCGGCCAGCTATGCTCAAGTCATTCGTCCACCAGACAAACGGCTTTGAATTGATTGATTGAGAGGGAGAATTTTCATAAGAGGCACTATTAATTTGCAGTCTCCCCCCCCCCCTCCACCCCACAAAAAGATAAATGTGTTATTCGTATCAACACCCACCACCACCTGGTATGATATGAGCATACCTGCATTACAAAAATTTTCATGTGCCAGTTTGGAATTGAATTCTAACGGAACAGCATTAACCTCCTGAGATCCGATATAAGTAAAATATATATATATATATATATATATATATATACAACGTGCGGCCATAAAGTAACCGGACAATCTAAATTAATAAAGCAACGCCCGGGTCTGTCTGTCGGTCACACTCTCCGGGTGTACCGCCTCAATGTGTGCGTGTGTGCGGCCTATGAAACTTACAGCTATGAAATTTGGCACACGGGTAGTGCAGACTATGGGGAAAGTGCACCTCGAAGCCCGAATTTCAAATTTTATTCTAGAAATTCTTTTATTTTATGTTTTGTGGGATATTTTATGTTTTTTTAACTTCAGATTACGATATCTCGACAAAAAATGATCGTAGAATTTTGATCTTTTTTACAGTCTAAGACTTCAGCCATTTCTCCTTCAAACAAGACCTCATTTGTTTAAAAATAATTTAAAACAGACTAATATTTTCATCAAAATATTAAACCCACTTTTTCGAGAAATTTACGCGCTTTTGGGGATCTACGGTCGATGCTCTTCGAGTTTTTATCTTACAAAGAAAATATTTACATCATCTGGAAGATGAAAGCTTTCTCATTCATATAAACCTCATTTCAAGTCTCTATCTTAAAATTTCGATTTTTAATTGAATTTTAAAGAACGATACTTAACACAAATTTTCTATCGGTTCTTCAAACGCGAAGAGCGGCAAATTCTCCCCTTGAGTTGTAAACAATGATTGTGTCATTCACTCACTTGATTCATTCATCGTCTTCCTTTGATGGCTTGAGCGTAGCTGGGCGAAGCCCGGCTAGTTTTTTATAAAAAAGAAAAATATTACTCACCTTCAAATAAATTTATCTCCTTCAAAAGAATCGCCTAACAAATAAGTATTTTGTGGAAGAATAAGCCCTGTTTTTCAAAAAATTCTTCAAAAATTTTACAATTTTTCAAAATGCTGCATGCGCATTCATTTTCTTTTAATTTCTTTCATATTTCTCAGTATTGTTTGTTGGAAGTGTTTGCAACAAAACTTTGCATTATTCTTTGAAACCACAAATAATTTTCAACTGATCATGAAATAAAACAAAAACATAAAAAATAGCATGCAGAATGGAAAAATAATTATTTATGACTTTCGATTCATACTAAAAGAAACAATGCAGAATTATGTTCATACAAGGTGCGCCCATAAGGTAACCGGACAATTTTTTATAAATAAGAAAAATATTACTTACCTTCAAATAAATTTATCTCCATCAAAAGAATCGCCAAAGGAGACTATACAATTTTTGCAACGTTTCTTCAAGTCATCGAAACACTGTTTATAGGCGTTGGAACTAACCGTTCGCAAAATACGCGTAACATTTGATTTAATATCCGTGACGTTTTCAAATCGCTATCCTTTCATGGATTTTGCATTTTTTTATTACAAAGGACTTATTCACCACAAATTTGTTCCTGAAAAATCAAACAATTGATCAGTATTTTTACAAGGAGGCACTTTTTCGATTAAGAAACGGGATAAGACGAGTTAGGAAGAAACTGTTTGATTTTGGCCATTGGTTTCTTTTACACGATAATGCTAGGCCCCATACAGCAATTTCTGTACAGCAATATCTTGCTAAGCATTCAATTACAGTGATAAATCACCCAACATATCCTCCCGACTTATCGCCAGCTGATTTCTTCCTTTCTCCGAAGCTTAAGATGGCCATGAAAGGACAGAGGTTTGAAAACTTCTCGGATATTAAATAAAATGTTACGCTTATTTTGCGAACGCTTATTTCCAGCGCCTATAAACAGTGTTTCGATGACTTGAAAAAACGTTGGAAAAATTGTATAGACTCCTTTGGAGATTATTTTGAAGGAGATAAATTTATTTGAAGGTGAGTAATATTTTTCTTATTTATAAAAAAATTCTCCGGTTACTTTATGGGCGCACCTTGTATATTTTATAATTATAGTTTATTAAAACAAATGGGCATTAAAATGCTTGTTTTTCAAGAAATTAATGAATTTAAATTTTTTAATTTTGCAAGGGGATACATCCATTTTATTGGATGTTGAGATCATAAGCACGATAAATAATGACAAACCTGCACAAAAACCTTTAAACAAAGAACTTTATTTGGGTAAACTAATAAACTTTATAAAGTTAATACTAAAAGTTGATTGTTAAATTTTATGCTGTTTTTTTATGTTCAATACTGTTATACTAACAAAATTTTTGTGTTATACATACATTGTTTTCTTATAACTTTCCAAGTTTTTCCCTCAATTTTGTTCAGATTTTTCCATAATGATAATTTATGAGTATTTTAAAAATAATTTTGGTTTAGTTTTATTTTAATTTCATGTATAAAGAAATCATTGTTTTCCTCGTACTACATTATCCTTATATTTTTTATTTAAATTTTGACCTATCATTTGAAACTGATTTATAAACTCATGTTATTTTACAAATATTTAAGGTGTAATTTTACTCATTTATTTTTGTTGAATATTTTCTTAAATATTTTTTAAATTAAAATATTCGATTTCTGCTTATTTACTACCGATCTTTTGCATTGTTGTTCAATATTGATATAAATTATACACTGTGTACCCAAAAGTTTTAAAACATCCCGAAATAGTTACTTCCTGAGATTCACATTAGGAACACGCCATTTGCTGTGATTTGAAAGCTTTTCGCCAAATGGCGCCAAGCGGCATAGAATATTGAACTCTTTAAAACGGTGCTCCCCAACCTTTTTATCGCCGCGGACCGGTCAACGTTTGATAATTTTGCTGATAATTTTGCAACGTTTGATAATTTTGGACGTTGATTGTTTATATTTTAGATTCTTTTGATTTAATAATTTTAATTAAATTGTATTTAAACATGTATAGAGAATCTATACTCACTTCTACCCAGACTTGGGTGTATATAATTTGAAGTAGCACTCTATTTGAATTATATACAAACACAGTTTATACATGAAATAATGTTTATTGAATTCGCTGCACATATAATTGGCTTTTACAGCAATAAGCATGCGTACTACTTGTACGGAATGTAAATACAGCTTTTAAGGACAATATATTTTTATACTGACGAACAGTAAGTCAAACCAGCAGTACTGCCACGTAAACTTCTGGCCCGTAAAGCACTAGCGCAGGATAACACCTTTTCAACCTTAACAACAACTCCCTTTTCATTAATGACGCTGCGTGGTATTTATACTAAGCGCGTATGCCAAAATTAGCATATCTGAAGCAGCTTCTTTAATTCACTCAAAAGTTCGATTCTTGTGAATCGAATCTTGTGTATACCTTGCACTGGCCTCCCTCGAAAAAAAAAATTAGGTAACTGAGGTCTGAACGGCTTCAGTTAACTAATTGAAAACGCGTGCTGGTCTGACTTTTTACATAATGGGTGGCAAAGCCAAAAAACCTTCCACACGTTGTGTGGGGGAAAAACGCCACTACCATTTTACAAAACTAAACCCCGAAGGGTCCAGGTGACACCATTACACAGTGGATTTGCAGAGTTGCGGATACTGGGCTGGCCAACTGCGCCCTAAAATATCTATTTTAATTAAAAGTGACAACACAATTGCACAGCATGACATTTCTTGACTGTATCTGCTCTCCCCCAATTTATAATGTACATGTGTTATGATTTGCGAAGTTAGTATGTTAGTTGTTTGTTATCTGTAGTTAGTATGTATTTTTTTTCACTACATGTCCCCTTCAAAAATTTATAAAACAGTATACCGTTTTTTTTCAGTGCCTCACCACTTCCCCTCAAAATGTTTACACAGTATATACACTGGGGAACTTCAAACCAATTTGGTTCGATTTTATTAAAGGGTGGGAGTTAGAATAAGAAAGTTGATACAAGACTTGTTCCTCATGAATGCAGCAACTTCACTGCACCAGTTTGTCCAATCCGCTGAACCTCTCTTGATGGTCGCAGTCCTAGTAAAGGGGTTCGTTGACCGTGTGGGCATCCTTCGTGCAGCAGGTCGTTGGTCCTGAGGCGCTGGTCCGGCTTGACGATGGACAGGAGGTCTCTTGGGAGGAGGATCTTGTTGGGCGGCAGAGATCTTTCGTTTCCTTTGCGTCTGCTTCCCCCGCTTGCGTGGATGTTCGAACGGCTGAGAGTCAGGCGCCGACGATGGAGAAGTCATGGGAGTCTTTCTTTTAACTCCTGACCGGGGTTCCTGTGCAGGAGTGGAGCTGCTTCCCTCATGCAGGTTATCACCGGAATCGTGAGTAGGGGGAGGACGGTCTTCGTTGGTGACCCCCGAGGGTCCAGCATCTTGTGAACCTTGTGAACCTTGTTGCACTTGATTTGAAAACAGGGTATAGTCTGCACGGTTTATATACCTCTTAATCTGGTCTATATTTGCGGGAACTTGCTGTTGGCCTTCTTGTAAGGTAACCACTGGGCCTGCTACCTTTTTTATTTGGTACGGACCTTGAAATTTCGGGCAAAATTTCCCGACTATGCCTTTACTGGCGTTAGATAGTGAGTGGGTGGCTTTTAAAACCCATTGCCCAACTTCAAATTTCTCCTCCCTACGATTTTTATCGTAGTATATCTTCTGTTGCTTCCGCATCTGGTCATTAACTTGCTTGACCTCGCGAAGCATCTCCTGAATATCAGCTAGTTGAAATTGAGGCGCTTGCCCCGGTACGAAGAATAGACTGTCTAAAGGGGTGATAATCTTTCTGCCTAGAAAAACTTCGGCAGGTGTTTTGGCTGTCGAGTCGTGGACGGCCGAACGTAATGCAAACGCAAACTGCTGTATATGTTGATCCCATGTTTTATGGTTGTTTTGTATAAATGCGCGAATCATTTTAACTACATTGCGATTTACCCGCTCCGCAATATTCGACTGTGGTCTATAAGTGACCATTTTTGCATGTTTTATTTGAAGCCTGCGACACAGGTCCGTGAAAACTTCGCTGACAAACTGAACACCGTTATCGCTAATAATTTTTACAGGGGCACCATATCGCAAAACATAATTATGTGTAAATGCATCAGCAACTGCTTTGGCTGAGGCTCTACGCAGGGGTATAATTTCGGTCCATTTTGAAAAATGGTCGACTATTACGAGTAAGAACCTGTATTTTCCACTTGCACTACGGGGATATGGGCCTAATAAATCTATCCCTACGATTTCATTAGGGAACGTGGCCACGATACTTTGTAAAAAACCCGCGGGGTGGTAATTTGTGTAGTTAGTACGCTGACAAGTGTCGCAGCTTTGAACGTACTGGGTGACCCACTTCCTCATTTGGGGCCAGTAAACCACCTCATTAAGTCGAGAAAAAGTTTTTCGAATACCCATATGGCCGGCTGTAGGTAAATCGTGAAGAGTATGTAGAATGTGTGTTCTCATTGAACATGGAATGACGGGACGAATTTCACCATTCCGATTTGTGGATGATTTGTAAAAAAGGAGATCATCGACTAGTTCATAGTTCTGTGCTCTACCCTGTATAGCATGCAAATTAACTCCGGAAAATTGTTCGGGGTTTTCTAGGTATTTAACTATATCTCCGAATTCCAGGTCTTTACGAAGTTCTTCTTTTAACTGCGTTTTATTATCTAGCACAATAGAAGTGAGCATTTCACATTGAGTTATCGACTCCCCCTCTGGGTCTCTGCTTAAAGCATCCGCTACCAGATTTCCTTTCCCCGGACGATGCTCAATGATTAAGTTGTATTCCTGGATCTTTAATGCCCAGCGAATGACACGAGGCGTAAAATTTTTGCCCGAGTATAATCGGGTTAAAGCAGCATGGTCAGTTATAACCCGAACCGGCTGTTCTGAGAAATAACAGCGAAATTTTTTGAGTGCTACGACAATAGCCAAACATTCCCTTTCAGTGGTTGTATAGTTTCGTTCTGCGGAATTTAAAGTTCGCGATGTGAAAGCGATAGGTTGGTTTTCCTGCATTAGTACAGCGCCGATTCCGACATTAGAGGCATCCGTTTGCACTACGAATTGTAGCTTGTGATCTGGATGGCGTAGTACCGGAGCTTGGATCAATTTCTGCTTTAATGTTTGGAAGGCGTTCTGGGCTTCGGAACTCCACGTAAATTTAGTGCGTTTCTTTCGCAATTTGTAAAGCGGTTCGGCGACTTCCGAGAATGCAGGTATAAATGTGCGGTAATATGAGCAAAGACCAAGAAACGACGAAAGTTGTTTTCCCGTTTGTGGGATTTTAAACGCTTTTACAGCATCGATTTTAGATGAATCCGTTTGAACGCCCTGACGCGTAATTTTGAATCCTAAATACGGTAGTTCTTTGCGGACGAACTGACACTTTTTTGTATTTATTGTTAAGCCAGCCTGTTTTATCAGAGAGAGCACTTCCTGTAAAAGAGCTAAGTGCTCGGTTAAAGTTTCCCCCGTAATAATTATGTCGTCGAGGTATACGGCAACGTTCTTTCCTAAAACAGGCCTTAGTACTATATCCATAAGTTTTTGGAATGTGCCAGGTGCCCCATTGAGTCCAAAGGGCATGCGACGAAACGCAAAAGTGCCTTTTTTTGTTATAAACGCCGTTTTTTTAACGTCTTCAGCAGCCATAGGTACTTGGAAAAACCCAGATGTTAAATCTAAAGTGGTCATGTATTTAAATGACTTTAAACTATGAAGAATATCCTCAATTATTGGCATAGGATATGTAGAGAATTTTGTTACTTTATTCAGCCCCCTGTAATCAACTGCAAATCTCCAGGCTTCGGGATCAGTAATAGGCAAGTTGCCTTTTTTTCGACATAACACAACCGGACTTGCCCACGGACTATCGACCGGCGAAATAATATTTTGGCGAAGCATTTTATCAATATGAATGTCTATAACATTCTGTTTGTTTGTATCGTACCTATATGGGCGGGCACGAATTGGGGGACTGTCTCCCGTATCAATTTTGTGAGTTGTAACATGAGTAATACCTGGCTTGTCTGAAAATACCTCGGCAAATTTGTTTAAAGTAGTCTGTAAACGAACTTTTTCGTTTTCTTTTAAGTCCGTTTTCGACAAGTCAACCGGAACGGGCAGCACAGCTTCTTTGGACTGTTGGTGCATCTGCACCGAGATAGAATTCTGCTTGAAATTTAGTGCTACATTACACGAGTAGCAAAAATCAATCCCTAGGATAACCTCCAGTTGCATATTTCGCATTACATGAAAAACAAGGTTGTTTTTTTGGGATTGTATACTAATGTGTGTCAATAATGAGCCTAATATTTGACATTCTTCCCCTTGAGCTGAAAGTGTTCGTAATTTATTATGTGTGTTTAAGCGCTTCATGTCGTAATGCGATTTGAAGTACTTTTCTGACATGTACGACCTTTCGCTGCCGGTATCAAGTAAAGTTGTTATGGGAATTGAATCAATTTGCAAGTGCACATAAGGTAGTTGCACATTTTTTAATATAAGCGCACTAATGTTACTATAACGTTGGGCTTTACTATCATGCCGTCCACGATGTCGATTTGAAACTCGCGAAAAATTTTGGCTGGGGTGTATAAAATCTCTCGTACCTGAATGACGGTGAGGGGTAGCGAAGAAATGTCTATTGTCATATTTAGCTAAAGCTTGAAGGAGGGTAACCTTGCTTGTAATTGTTTGATTATCTAAAAAATCTTGAACACTTGGCTTCAAACGTTGGATAACTATTTTTAAGATTATCGCTTCCGTCATTCCCTCTAAATATTCCTCACACTTGGAAATCTTTTCTGTAGCAAAATCTAATGCAGACTGACCTTCACGTTGCCTTAGCGAATAAATTTCCGCTTCAATTTCACTTTGATTAAAGGTCTTTGGAAAAACGCTAAGAAACTGTTGCTTGAATGACAAATAGTCAAAAATCAGATTACTGCTTTTCATACACGTGTACCACTGATATGCACTACCTCTTAAAGCGGCTAGAGCAATTTTAAGTTTATCCCCTTCTGGGGTGCATTGTTGCTGAAAGTAATGCTCAATTTTCTTTAGGAATTGGCTTGAGGGGCCGCCATTGAAGGTGGCTTCGAATGGCGCAATTTGCTGAACCATAATTACCCGAGGAAAATTTCCAGCAGGATTTTGTTCTACAACACTCATTTTTTAAATAGTATATAAGTACTTGCAACAATTTTATCAATATACGTACACAGTACACAGTTTTTAATTTCAATTATGTTCTTCGTTACAAATTTAACGCTAACTACCAGGGTATATATATTTTTCGGGCGCCAGTATAGAGAATCTATACTCACTTCTACCCAGACTTGGGTGTATATAATTTGAAGTAGCACTCTATTTGAATTATATACAAACACAGTTTATACATGAAATAATGTTTATTGAATTCGCTGCACATATAATTGGCTTTTACAGCAATAAGCATGCGTACTACTTGTACGGAATGTAAATACAGCTTTTAAGGACAATATATTTTTATACTGACGAACAGTAAGTCAAACCAGCAGTACTGCCACGTAAACTTCTGGCCCGTAAAGCACTAGCGCAGGATAACACCTTTTCAACCTTAACAACAACTCCCTTTTCATTAATGACGCTGCGTGGTATTTATACTAAGCGCGTATGCCAAAATTAGCATATCTGAAGCAGCTTCTTTAATTCACTCAAAAGTTCGATTCTTGTGAATCGAATCTTGTGTATACCTTACACATGCCTTCAAAATAAAATACAGTTACACCAAAAAATGAATATAAAGTGATTTAACGTTTTAACTCACTAGAACGCTAAATCAATGAGAACCCTGAGCTTGTTTCTTTGCAACGAGACGGTTCCATCTGGGGGTAATAGAAGACAATGACACCCGAAGTGTGTTGCTTATGTCCAGTTTATTCCGTTTTTTGTTGTTTTGGTTGCTGTCACTGCAGAAAACCCCGCTTCACACAGATAGGTTGTCGGAAATGGCAATAGGGATTTAAGTGCTGTGGTGGCAATCTCAGGGTATTCCGCCATGACTTTAATCCAGATCACCGGCAAAGTTGTTGTCTCGAACGTAGTTTTAAGGCCGCCGTCATTTGCAGTCTCAAGCAGTTGATCTTCTTGCACATACATGCTGTATTCGCCTGATTTGTTGACAAATGGGTCGCGAATCCCTTCCTTACCAGTTCGTGGGTCTTTTGTGGTTGGGAAGTACCGCTCGAACTCTTTTAAAAGCAAAGACGGGTGATGGTGCACCAACTGGGAGCATGAATGTTCAGGCTCAGTCTCGCCTAAAGTCCCCACTAATGTCTGAAACATGTCCAAATTGCCCTTGTTCCCACAACTCCAGTTTGACTTTAAATGCAGCTACTTTGTCTGCCAACTTAAAAATAGTTGTCATTTTCCCCTGAAGGCACAGATTGAGTTCATTGAACAGGCTGAATATGTCACACAGGTAAGCCAGTTTTGCGACCCATACCTTGTCACTGAAATGTGCTGCCAGCGATGACTTCTTTTCTGAGAGAAATCTCTGCAATGGCTGTCGTAATTCAAATACTCTGATTAGCGATTTTCCTCTGGATAACCATCTTATTTCTGTGTATTAGAGAAGACACCTGTACTCTGCGTCCATCTCCTCACAAAGCTGCTCAAACAGGCGCGAGTTAAGGACGTGTGCTTTGATGTAGTTAATAACTTTAAAGTCATCAATCTATACGCTGTTAAGTTCCGGTGACATTTTTCGGCTTCCCAGCATTTCCCTGTGAATGAGACAATGCGTAGATTCACTCTCAGGTATAACCTCCTTAATCCGAGCAGTTAAATCCGGTCTGCGGCCCGGGGGTTGGGGACCACTGCTTTAAAGTACTGACTTTCGTAAAAGAACTGACTTTTACATAAACAGATGTATAATTCCTTTTAAACCTTACGTGAATATACGTGATTGTTGTTCAACCGATAAAGCGCCTGACTTTACCGTGATAACATTTTAAAAATAAATAAATTTAAAAACAACAGAAAGGAAGAGAGAGGCTACATACTTTCTGATCAACACAATCTTAAAAACAGTAGCAATTATTCTATGTTAATTACGATTCCTCGTCTGTTAGTTTCTTGGCGTGCTGGAGTTCTTAAATATTACAAATCCGAAACACATGACATATACAGGATTTATTATGTAATGCTACATATCCGGAACACATGATATATACAACATTTATCGTTCAGTAATGTTACAAATCAGAAATTCAGGGTTCCTACAGAATTCGTTGTTTGTGTGTTGAGTACTCGGTAAACCAACAACCAGTTACTGACTTGTCTTTGGCCACTTGTCTTTTCATCTCACTTGTCTTTTCTTCCTCTTCTCGTCATCCACCGTCTCTCTCAAGAGCTCCATCAGATCGTCACCTGATTGCAAGAACTAGGTAACTCGATTCTTCAAGTTCTTGAAGATCTCAAATGTCTGCTCTTTCCAGTGAGAAAATACTCGTCGTTTTGTTTGTCTTATTATTACACTAGCCAACAGATAGCATTACGTTAGCAGCAAAGTGAGTTGTCTAGTTACTGCATTCAAGACATGTAATTTAGCTATAAATAGTCAGATATCTCAAAAATTATTTTTTTGAGTTACCTAGTTCTTGCATCCAAGTGACGAGGTGATTGCGTAGTGAACATATGGATGAATCGGAAGTTAAAACTGAAGGCACCTTTCTTTTTTAGTGATGGATGTTAGAATTTCCAAAAACGTAGGGTTTTTTTTCGAAATGTACACTGAATACATAACCTAAATTTTGTTTAACCCTTGGTTTTGATTTTATCACATTCTTGATACTAATTTGTAATTTCGTAAGCTATAGACCTTGTTCACATTGCTTCTATCAGAGTGTGTTACTCGCATCGAAATATTTTTAACAAATCTCAGACCTTAACAATTTCGTGGGTAATCGTTTGGAAGTCTGTCATTGGTTAAAAAAATTTCGATGCGAGAAACGATGACGCTATGTGAACAACGGCCATATTTATAAATCGTTTGTTTTTATTAAATCACATGTTTTCTATTACAGTTTTATTGAATATACTCATGGCATCTATATTTTTAGGTAAGTGTAAACCCATTTATTCTTTATTTTCCTCCTAATGTTGTTTTCGTGGATAATCCGGGTCAGATTTATAGACATTATTTTTATTTAATGTTCACATTAGATAATAATTTTTAAATATGATAGCAAGAACGTAACTACAAGTACGCCAAATATTCGCCTTTTAGTTTGATTCAATGCACAGTTCCTGCATAGATTGTAAAATGTATTATGGTAATAAAATGCTCTTTAGAGTTAAAGAAAGCTTTACTAGACTTACCAATTCTTTATTAAGAAATGATGTGAAAAGCTATTTCTATATTTTTTTAATGTCTTGTGAACAATACTATGCAATTTTCTTACAAAACATAGTTATTTTATCGTAATAAACGGTCAGTCTGCTTAGTTAAGGATTTTGTTTTGCTTATTACCCTTATTACCCGGATTATCCGGATTACCTATGGTGCCAGTTAGTCCAGATAAACGAGGTTTTACTGTATTAACCACCAGGCTACTTAAAGTTATGTAATTCGATTGGTATTTTACGAAACACATACAGTTACCAACATTTAAAGTCCTAATTAAAATTATTAATTAAAATTGATTTTCACCAGTAGGAACATCAGACTTAGATGATCAAAACTTCTACTCGTATAATCTGAAATCCTTTAGAGAGCAGCCGACACCCATGTGTGTAAACGGGAAACTGCTTGGAAACGCCATAAAGAGTGGTGGGCCAGAGTCTGGAAAGAAGCGAAGAGAATGATATAACTGGGCTTCATTTATGCAAAGACTAGCTGAAAACCCGCACTTCGCTACGGAGTACATTCAAATTAAATACAATGGTCAATGTATGCAATTAATTCCAAAACATAATATATATATATATATATATATATATATATATATATATATATATATATATATATATATATATATATATATATATATATATATATAATAAATTCAACCATCAATGTATACAATTGATGTAAAAAAAACAAAAAAATATATTTATAAAAAAATTGTAAGGGATATTTTTATAGACAAAATAATGTAGAAGAAAATATTCAAATTAAATCTAATAGGACATACTAAAGAATATAGTACAGTTTGAGGAACATTTCTTTCACTGTATTTTAATATTTTTTTGGATAATGTCCAATCGTCTGTCGCATTAGCAAGAAAAAAAATATTTTTTTTTGTCTATTTCTTGCTATGCACGTGACGATAAATTTATTTAAAGTGCCAGAAAAAGAAATCACGTGATCAGCATTTAATAAATTAAATTCTAAAAATTAATCTTTCAAAATTCCCCAAAAATCAGAAAATGGAGGTAAAGATTCGAAAAAGATTTCATTTTAAAGGAATTTTTATGCTCTTTCTCGTGATATAAATTTTATAACCCTCAAATTATTATTTTAAATGCAAACTTTTAAAAAGTTACTAAAACAGTTTAAAAATTTAATTTAAAAAAATCTAAGAAGAATTTTTCGAAATTCTTTCTTAGTGCACCCCTACACTATAAGAAAAATCGCCATGCAAAATTTCAGCGATTTAGGTGCAGCGGTTTGATCTGTGCGTTGTATGTCAGTCAGTCAGTCAGTCAGTCAGTTACGGAACTGTTTTATATATATAGATAGATAGACAGGAGAACAGGGCTAAACGCGCATCCCCAAGGAAAAACAAAAATACCATTAGGTCGAGAGGGAATAACTTGTGACATAAGAAAGAGAACTTCTTAATGGGACAAGGGTGACGTTATGGCAATGCAGGGCAGTAACGGTAATCCTACTGTTGGCAAATTAATACAGATACAGAATACAAAATAACATTTCAAGCGTTGGAAATGTTTAAAATAGCAAAAATGATAAACAGAAGTATAGACAGTCTACGTAAAAGGCAGGGAAAGCAAGGCAGTCGGATCTGGAGAGACAAGAGTCAGAAGACAGACTGGAGAGCAAACTCATTACTTCCCTCGAAGGGGGTTAGTGATAAGTTTGTTTTGTCTTTTTGTGTTTGTATTTGGGTATGTTTCTCACAATTTTATAATCGTTGAGTTACCTAAATTTTGCACCCCAAATCTAGCATTCTTGGTTCTTTCGACAGTTGCTGCAATGGCAGAAATTTGTCAATCACTACAAAAAATATATAGAAATCTCGCTTTTGTCTGCAGTGTCTAAAGATTCCATAAATGGAATGCTTCGGAGCCGATAATGAGACTCCGAACCATTCGTGCTCTAAGTCACCCTGCCGATAATGAACCGAATTATAAAAGCGAAACCTAAGTCTGGGTACACTAGAAATGCGTACCTTAATTTTTACCGGACAAATATTTGTTTTCTTCTTTTCCAGCTGCATTAGCAGGAGCTGTAACAGGAGCTGTAGGTTTAGTAGGAACAGCCACAGCTGGTTTATCAGCCATTGGATTTGGATCCGCTGGAGTTACAGCTGGATCTTTTGCAGCTGCAATCCACAGTTTGATCGGCTATGTGTCAGCTGGAAGTTTGTTTGCCGTGTTTCAGAGTGTCGGAGCAGCCGGACTAGCTCTGACAACCAAAATAGTGCTTGGAGCAGCTGGTGCCGTGGGAGGTGCTGCAGCCGCTTTGCTTTTTCTTTGATCCATTCACATCCAAGCTTTGCGCTTTTATCACAGAGCGTGTTTAAACTTACTTTGTTGTTGCTGTTGGTCTTCATCTTGTATAGAAATATGCTGAATAAATATATTTTTCTATTCCATTTTATTGTTTCCATGTTTTTATTAACTCGCTTTCTTGTTTGTTTGTGTATGTGTTTGTGTTTGTCTAGTACAAATCTTGCAATCGATTTTTAACTAACTTCCCGACTAGCTAGACATTTGAAACTTTTAGAATAGCTCAGAACACGATGACAATGCATTATTTGATACTTTTAGCCATCTTTAAGCAGAATTCAATTAACTTACAGTTATTTTCAGTTAATTTTGTTTTGTAGACTGGTGCAGCCATCTATCGTCCGGAACGGGAGCGAAAAGTTAAACGCAAGTTAACGTCCAATTAACTTCATTTTCTTTCAAGTTGATGGGATAATTCGTCAAAAAAATTTAAAAAAGTATTTATTAATGCATAGAATTGTCAAGTTTATATGATTCAACAGAAAATTTAAAAACATGGTGTATAGAAAGTTCTTTTATCTTGTAATTATTTTCCTTTTACAGAGCGAAAGTAAGGTGGGATGGCACGATCAAATAATGGCAGGGTTGGATTTAATACACGTGTGATAGGTTAGTTAAAACTGAAAGTCCATGTTTGAACAGTGCAGCAACTAATTGAAACTTCTATTGTTAAATTACTTAAGGCTGTTGTGTGCTAACCCTATTGGATTCACTCACCCCAATGTAAACCTATGGAGAAAATGTGTCCAAGGATTGCCGACCTGGATTGAAAGATTTTTTTTTAAATGTACACCGTAATAGAGAAAGAAACTTTACACATTGCGGCATTCTTCGTTTTAAAAAAAAAATTTCTCCATAGGGTAACATTGAGGTGAGCGAATTCATTAGGGTTAGTACACAGCAGCCTTAAAAGCAAAGGCTCTAACGAGAATGTTGTATGGAAAGAGTGGTATCCAGAGAGAAAACTATCTGCGAAGCCAAGGAATTCGTAATGCAAAGTAAAAACTCGAATGATATGAAAATTCCAAATAAACCCTTCAAATATAACATAAAAAACTTGATAAGATTGGTGAAAAATTAACTATCCCAATTATGTTCACAAAATGCTTAATTATTTCTGCCGTCATTTTTCGTAAATTTGATTGGATCGAAACTCATTTCAACGTTACTCATTTCAACGTTTAATCATTTCAACATCATCATACTCTACTGTAAAACAAAAAAAAATTCAGGCAGTCTCTTCTAATGAAAATACCTCGGGTTACTAACGTAGGATTACATATCGTTGCTTGCCTCTTTTGTATGTATATATGTATTTATGTGTTATGTATATATGCATCTATACAGAAGGTCGTTCGCACTTTATGGAAACGATTTTGTGATTTGTGTTTGGCGTTTGCATTTTGAGATAAAAATTTGGCAACTTCAGAATAATCATCTGCTATTGTTTTGCTTTGATTGAAATGTAAAATAAATTATTTATTTTGAAAATGGCTCCTAAAATTGATAGACGGCTCGAAGGTTACGTAACTGCACTTTCCAGGGAGAAATATTGGTATCAACAAATTATAAAGCGGTGTAAAAAATTCATTTAAAAATTCATTTCAGCGGTTCATATTAAAAATAGGTATTTATAATATATTAAATTTGAAAGGGAAAAAACGTGTAACTGAAAGTAAAAATGAAAACATGACCACTAAACCTCATCCTAAGACTGTTCGAATGCAGGTAAATATCAAGAAAGTGAAGTCTCTGATCCTAAAAGAAAATACGCCGACTCAAAGATCCATTCATCGAAACTAGGAATGTCTTCTGGCACTGTAAGTAAAATCATTCAAAAAGATTTGAAGTTAAAAAACATGTTTAAACCTAAAGTTCATCTGCTTTTGAACAAAGCATATTTCTGTAAGGAAAACAATTTGTAGAAAATTATATGAAAAACACCTAGCTGATGAAAAATGAAAATTTGTGGTAACACTCGATGGGACATGGGTTTATTTAAGCAACTGTAATAAAAAAAGATCAATTTTCTACAGCTCAACTGACGGGAATGACCTTCAAAATGACTACGTCAGTGTACAGAAAAGTTCTCAAAGGAGTTCATGATAGTAGCAGGATTTTGTTAAAACGGCAAATTAAAAATTAAAAAATTTCTCAAGTAAAGGCAAAATCAATTCACTCTATTATCAGCAGAATATTTTAGAACCTATTTTTGAAGAAATTTATATTTAAAAAAAGATTTCTTATTAAGCACCTACGGCTTAAAAAGAATAACCACTAAAAATTTCAGTTTTCTACACCTTATGGTTCTTCAAATGCAGTTTTTTTCGGGGGGATTAAGCCCCCTTTAACTAACCCACCCCCTTAAAATTTATATTTAAAAAAAGATTTCTTATTAAGTACTTACGGCTTAATAAGAATCACCACTAAAAAGTTCAGTTTCCTACACTTTATTGTTCCACAAATGCAGTTTTTTCGGGGGGATTAAGCCCCTTTTAACCCATCCACCCCCTTAAAATTTATATTTAAAAAAAGATTTCTTATTAAGCACCTACGGCTTAAAAAGAATAACCACTAAAAATTTCAGTTTTCTACACCTTATGGTTCTTCAAATGCAGTTTTTTTTCGGAGGGATTAAGCCCCCTTTAACTAAACCACCCCCTTAAAATTTATATTTAAAAAAAGATTTCTTATTAAGTACTTATGGCTTAATAAGAATCACCACTAAAAAGTTCAGTTTCCTACAATTTATTGTTCCACAAATGCAGTTTTTTCGGGGGGGATTAAGCCCCTTTTAACCCATCCACCCCCTTAAAATTTATATTTACAAAAAGATTTCTTATTAAGCACCTACGGCTTAAAAAGAATAACCACTAAAAATTTGAGTTTTCTACACCTTATGGTTCTTCAAATGCAGTTTTTTTTCGGGGGGATTAAGCCCCCTTTAACTAACCCACCCCCTTAAAATTTATATTTAAAAAAAGATTTCTTATTAAGTACTTACGGCTTAATAAGAATCACCACTAAAAAGTTCAGTTTCCTACACTTTATTGTTCCACAAATGCAGTTTTTTCGGGGGGGGATTAAGCCCCTTTTAACCCATCCACCCCCTTAAAATTTATATTTAAAAAAAGATTTCTTATTAAGCACCTACGGCTTAAAAAGAATAACCACTAAAAATTTCAGTTTTCTTCACCTTATGGTTCTTCAAATGCAGTTTTTTTTCGGGGGGATTAAGCCCCCTTTAACTAACCCACCTCCTTAAAATTTATATTTAAAAAAAGATTTCTTATTAAGTACTTACGGCTTAATAAGAATCACCACTAAAAAGTTCAGTTTCCTACACTTTATTGCTCCACAAATGAAGTTTTTTCGGGGGGGATTAAGCCTCTTTTAACCCATCCACCCCCTTAAAATTTATATTTAAAAAAAGATTTCTTATTAAGCACCTACGGCTTAAAAAGAATAACCACTAAAAATTTCAGTTTTCTACACCTTATGGTTCTTCAAATGCAGTTTTTTTTCGGGGGGATTAAGCCCCCTTTAACTAACCCACCTCCTTAAAATTTATATTTAAAAAAAGATTTCTTATTAAGTACTTACGGCTTAATAAGAATCACCACTAAAAAGTTCAGTTTCCTACACTTTATTGTTCCACAAATGAAGTTTTTTCGGGGGGGATTAAGCCCCTTTTAACCCATCCACCCCCTTAAATTTTATATTTAAAAAAAGATTTCTTATTAAGCACCTACGGCTTAAAAAGAATAACCACTAAAAATTTCAGTTTTCTACACCTTATGGTTCTTCAAATGCAGTTTTTTTTCGGGGGAATTAAGCCCCCTTTAACTAACCCACCCCCTTAAAATTTATATTTAAAAAAAGATTTCTTATTAAGTACTCACGGCTTAATAAGAATCACCACTAAAAAGTTCAGTTTCCTACACTTTATTGTTCCACAAATGCAGTTTTTTCGGGGGGATTAAGGCCCTTTTAACCCATCCACCTCCTAAAAATTTATATTTAAAAAAAGATTTCTTATTAATCACCTTTGGCTTAAAAAGAATAACCACTAAAAATTTCAGTTTTCTACATCTTATGGTTCTTCAAATGCAGTTTTTTTTCGGGGGGATTAAGCCCCCTTTAACTAACCCACCCCCTTAAAATTTATATTTAAAAAAAGATTTCTTATTAAGTACTTACGGCTTAATAAGAATCACCACTAAAAAGTTCAGTTTCCTACACTTTATTGTTCCACAAATGAAGTTTTTTCGGGGGGGATTAAGCCCCTTTTAACCCATCCACCCCCTTAAATTTTATATTTAAAAAAGATTTCTTATTAAGCACCTACGGCTTAAAAAGAATAACCACTAAAAATTTCAGTTTTCTACACCTTATGGTTCTTCAAATGCAGTTTTTTTTCGGGGGAATTAAGCCCCCTTTAACTAACCCACCCCCTTAAAATTTATATTTAAAAAAAGATTTCTTATTAAGTACTCACGGCTTAATAAGAATCACCACTAAAAAGTTCAGTTTCCTACACTTTATTGTTCCACAAATGCAGTTTTTTCGGGGGGATTAAGGCCCTTTTAACCCATCCACCTCCTAAAAATTTATATTTAAAAAAAGATTTCTTATTAATCACCTTTGGCTTAAAAAGAATAACCACTAAAAATTTCAGTTTTCTACATCTTATGGTTCTTCAAATGCAGTTTTTTTTCGGGGGGATTAAGCCCCCTTTAACTAACCCACCCCCTTAAAATTTATATTTAAAAAAAGATTTCTTATTAAGTACTTACGGCTTAATAAGAATCACCACTAAAAAGTTCAGTTTCCTACACTTTATTGTTTCACAAATGCAGTTTTTTCGTGGGGGATTAAGCCCCTTTTAACCCATCCACCCCCTTAAAATTTATATTGAAAAAAAGATTTCTTATTAAGCACCTACGGCTTAAAAAGAATAACCACTAAAAATTTCAGTTTTCTTCACCTTATGGTTCTTGAAATGCAGTTTTTTTACGGGGGGATTAAGCCCCCTTTAACTAACCCACCCCCTTAAAATTTATATTTAAAATAATGTTTCTTATTAAGTACTCACGGCTTAATAAGAATCACCACTAAAAAGTTCAGTTTCCTACTCTTTATTGTTCCACAAATGCAGTTTTTTCGGGGGGGGATTAAGCCCCTTTTAACCCATCCACCCCCTTAAAATTTATATTTAAAAAAAGATTTCTTATTAAGCACCTACGGCTTAAAAAGAATAACCACTAAAAATTTCAGTTTTCTACACCTTATGGTTCTTCAAATGCAGTTTTTTTTCGGTGGGATTAAGCCCCCTTTAACTAACCCACCCCCTTAAAATTTATATTTAAAAAAAGATTTCTTATTAAGTACTCACGGCTTAATAAGAATCACCACTAAAAATTTCAGTTTCCTACACCTTATTATTCCACAAATGCAGTTTTTTCGGGGGGGGGGGGGATTAAGCCCCTTTTAACCCATCCACCCTCTTAAAATTTATATTTAAAAAAAGATTTCTTATTAAGCACCTACGGCTTAAAAAGAATAACCACTATAAATTTCAGTTTTCTACACCTTATGGTTCTTCAAATGCAGTTTTTTTTCGGGGGGATTAAGCCCCCTTTAACTAACCCACCTCCTTAAAATTTATATTTAAAAAAAGATTTCTTATTAAGTACTTACGGCTTAATAAGAATCACCACTAAAAAGTTCAGTTTCCTACACTTTATTGTTCCACAAATGAAGTTTTTTCGGGGGGGATTAAGCCCCTTTTAACCCATCCACCCCCTTAAAATTTATATTTAAAAAAAGATTTCTTATTAAGCACCTACGGCTTAAAAAGAATAACCACTATAAATTTCAGTTTTCTACACCTTATGGTTCTTCAAATGCAGTTTTTTTCGGGGGGATTAAGCCCCCTTTAATCCACCCACCCCCTTAAAATTTATATTTTAAAAAAGATTCCTTATTAAGATCTTTTCCTACACCTTATTGTTCCACAAATGCAGTTTTTTTTTGGGGGGGGATTAAGCCCCTTTTAAGCAACTCACGCCCTTAAAATTTATATTTAAAAAATGATTTCTTAGTAAGCACCAACGGCTTAAGAAGAATCACCATTAAAAATTTCAGTTTCCTACACTTTATGGTTCCACAAATGCAGTTTTTTTTTCGGGGGAGATTAAGCCCCATTTAACCCACCCACCCCCTTAAATTTTATATTCAAAAAAAAGATTTCTTATTAAGCACCTACGGCTTAAAAAGAATAACCACTAAAAATTTCAGTTTTCTACACCTTATGGTTCCACAAATGCAGTTTTTTTCGGGGGGTATTAATTCCCTTTTAACCCACCCCCTTAAAATTTATTTTTAAAAAAGATTTCTTATTAAGCACCTACGACTTGAAAAGTATAACCACTAAAAATGTCAGTTTCC
The DNA here is from genome assembly GCA_907164885.2 of Dolomedes plantarius. Lineage (NCBI taxonomy): Eukaryota > Metazoa > Arthropoda > Arachnida > Araneae > Dolomedidae > Dolomedes > Dolomedes plantarius. The sequence goes on from OU015503.1 coordinate 30,940,832, forward strand.
TACACCTTATAGTTCCACAATTTCAGTTTTTTTTTCGGGGGGGATTAAGCCCCTTTTAACCCACTCACCCCTTAAAATTTATGTTTATAATAAAATATTTCTTATTAAGGATCTACGGCTTAAGAAGAATCACCACTAAAAATTTCAGTTTCCTACACCTTATGGTTCCATAATTGCAGTTTTTTCGGGGGGTATTAAGCCCCGTTTAACCCGCTTAAAATTTGTATTTTATAAACAAAATTCTTTGTGTGCACCGAGGGCTTAAGAGGAACCACCAATAAAAATTTCAGCTTCCCAGGCCTCGTGGTTCCAGATATATAATGTGTTTACTGGGAAGAGGGGTAGTAGGGGGATAAGGCCCCTATTAAACCCTTTAAAATTCGAATTTTTTAAAAAGATTTCTTTGCGAGCCCCTGGGACCTAAGAGCAACCATCATGGAAAATATCAGCATTTGTGTTTCTTTTAACATACCCATTTTGATTATTTTTTGTGTATTTCTCTTTCGTCATTTATACGCAATTTTTAATTAGACCTAAAATTATTTATAATCGAAATAACTTGGTCTTCATCTGTTGATTAAAAAAAAATATGCATGCGTTTTCCACATGTTTATATTTTTTTAACATGCTGGTGCTCAAAATGTTTTTTGCAACTTGTGGTTAGAAAATAGGTTGCCACTATGAAATTAAGCACTGGCGATGTGATATTTCGCCAAGTGAAAATAGCAGCCAAGTTTCAGCTATAATACGTAAGTAGTTTAATGTTAAAAACATATTATTTATGTAAAAAAAGGGTCATCGTCAGAAAATATGCAAATGAGTTCTCAATACGCTTATTTTATTAAGATCAATAAAACTTATATATGATATCAGAGTAGGAAAAGCATAGGAGCGGGGTGTAGGAACGGATCTGAAGTGCTTGTTGCGCGGAGGGCTGGGGTAAACAAACCCTGCGCCAAGCATACGCGAAAAAAGTCGCTTTACGAGCTTCCGGTCACTTACGGAAGCTGCTCCGACGGCCTTCATTTTGGCATAAAACAATATGGCGCCAAAGGGGTTTCCATAATATTTAAAGTATGCTAAGACGCCAAGACATGTTGCTGTACTCGAGCGTTCTATCACAAATTTCCAAGCGCAGTCTGAAAACCTCGTTTCACGGTTGTCGCGCTCTATCTTTAAAGGGGATTCCCCGATTTGTCCATCAAAGTCAACTCGCGTAATCGCTTTTGTAAAGAGTTCACTTTTATTGAAGCCTCATGCAATAATAATATTTGAATTTAGGTGAGTCGTGTAATATTACATATTTAAATAGTATTTAATGAAAGAAATTTTTCTGAAAAAAAGTCCATTTGTTTCATCACAGATGGTCTCGCGCTGAAACAACTAAATAAGAAAAATTTTTAACTAGAATTTTAGCTGTTTGACAGACATAAGTTTTACATGTTTCGGTGAATTAGCGTTTAAATTTCTTTTATTAGAGTATATTTTTTATTCTTAACAATTATTTATAAATGACAAATTCCTCACATAGATGTCATTAAATTGAACCTTATCGCGGTGCCCGCGCATTACATTGGATGATGCCTTGTTCATTTGATTCTCCTAAAAGCCAATCATTTTCTTACAAATTAATTCGTAAGTCTATTGAAGTTTTATTTTGGTTTGGTGCTAATTATTTTGATAACTTACGGTGTCAAGATTTAATTTAATATAGGCTTTTTATGTCTTTCCTGACGGAGACACATTTTTTATGATATAAGTTTTTAAAAAAGGATAACAGCATCTTAGTAGTGCTCATAAAATTTAGTCAAGGATGACTAGTGTTTCTTAAAAATAAGGAAATATTTTATGCCGTTATGCAAAATAAACCATTCTTGATGGACTTTATATTTGAGTATTGTAACGAATTTCGTCATATAATAGATTTAACTATTAATATTTTTTCTTTATATGTTAAAAATTTCTTATTTTTACTCTCATTTGGGCACCTGGGGCGATCGCCTCGCTGTTTCACGTATGGGACCGGCCCTGGGTTGGAGTGCGACTTCCGCCCACATTTTAAACTAAGTGGTAATATCTGGAAGTCTCATACCCTTCCCATCCCTACAAACCTCTTAAGTAAGTCATTTTAAAAACGTTTTTTGCATATAAATAAAAATTCAGTTTTTAGCCATGCTAAAAGCTACTTTTAAACTACTATGAAATGTCTGGTAGAGAAGTTTGAAATTAATGTGTAAAAATTATTTCTAACCATGTTTGTGATGAATAAAATTATCACAATTTACGTTATGTGTGTGCGTAAAAATCAATATAATATGAAAACGGAATTGATGAAAATACATTTCAATGTTATAAACGTATTATTTTCAGAATCATCCAGATATACAATATTTTTGATTTCCTGCATGAAAATAAGAACATGCTTATGCTCTGAATACCATTTCATAATTACAGAGGATCTATACTTAAAATGGACCCAAACACTATGTATAAATTTTCTTTCATGTGGACTGACGTAAATAAGATCCCAAATGCATTACTATTCTAAATATTTTGTTATCAAAGATATCTCTACGTATTTAAACTAAACGTATCATGAAGTAATAATTATTTGCAATTATTACTTAATGAATTTTTAGGATACAATTAGTGTATGAATTTAAGATCATAACTAACTATTAAACAGCTTTCAGATTCTCAAATTATACTAACAAACACAAATTGCTTTCAAACGTTAATATATTTCTATAAAAAATAGCTGTCTCGCTTATTTTGCTACAATAACACTTGCATATAGTTGAAAGATGTAGACAATGTTTTTCAGTTATGGAAAATTCAAAACCTTTATTCATTATTATGTTAAAATATTAAAAATATGTGAAATTTAATTGTCAAAGAGAATAATTTAATTGACATTTCTTTCAAAACTATCAACTTAGATTTTATTTTCATAAAGTAGTTACCAGATGGCGCTGATTCCGCGACATTCCACTTATGCATCCAGCGGAGTGTGCATTCGTTAATTCCAGCATTCTGAGATTTTTTTTTCCATAGGAGAATACTAATATAAAATTTGAAAAAAAAATTCATAGTTTTTGCATACAGCAACGCGTCCAATTGAAAAAAAATATCTTTCTATTGTAGTTAAGTGTCGTGTATTTTTTTCGGAATCAAGTAACTACTTTTATTCTCATAAATCTTGTGAAAATGCATAGCAGGAACACATACCTTCTTAACATTCACAATGAAAACAAAAAAAGGTAACTAGTTTCGAACTAATTTAAATAGTTCTTCATCAAGTCGATGCGCATTAGGTGTGGTTGTGTCTATCGACAATTTACAATGTAGAGCGAATGTTTTGAAAGAGACGTCTTTTCCACGTTCGACCCCTTAAAACGGCCACTTTTTTTTCGGGACCATGACTGGCAACCATACAGAAGTTTCACTGTGTGTGTGTGTATATATATATATATATATATATAGAGAGAGAGAGAGAGTAGAATTTATTTTGTGTTATACATTATAATACATAAGAATGCGATGTATCATTTTTGTATAGATTCCCCGAAGGAAACGTCTGTAGCATTTATTCTCACGTTTATTTGGAAATTAAGTTTCGTCTAATAAACAGGTCGACATTAATCCTTATTTAAATCCAAACCATAAGAGTTATCTCTTTAGTTATAATTAGATGTGTGTGCTAATATATTACGCACGTTTGATAGCCATTTAGTTTTATCTTTATGTGTTCTTTGTCGCTAATTATCCGTGTACTTTCTATAACAGTTGTCTATGAAAATACTCCAGTCATGGTGGTTATCATTTTAGGTAAGTTTAATCCTTCTTTATTTACTTTCAAAATAGGGTGTTATTTGGAGCATTTGGCAGCGATATTTTAGAGCGATATACAGGAGAAATATAGAAATTTGGAAGATTCAATTCGTATGTTGCAAAGCATATACAAATGTCAAACTGCTGTTTGTTGTCGTTTGACAGTGCTGGGATCTTGTCATTGAAGGCAATCCGAGAGTCTCGTTAGTTGCTTTCAATAGGGGCATCGTATAGGCAGGGCCCGATTTAGAAAATTCTTAACTATAGGCACAACTCGGGATGGGGGGCCCCTAACATTGATGTGGGCATAAAATTTCCAAATTTAACACACAAAAAAATAATTGTGAATCACTGGGAAAGTACCATTTTACCAAGAATTGGCTATTTGAAGCGTAGAAGCCTAGAACATTATCAAATAACAAAAAGCGATACAGCATATTAACTTCATAATTAAAACACTAATACAATGCGACCAGAAAAACTTATTAATCCCTTATATAGTACACTATAACATACATATGATGAAACTATACATGTAATTATACATATGATGAACCAATCAATCAATCAAATTTGAAAGGATATATAAAAAAACTGCTATTAAAAAAGGTAAAATTTAAAAAAATTTTAATTGAGAATTTTTTCCTTTTAAAATTAAAATTTTGGGGGCCCTCAACATTCGGGGGGCCCCTAGGCCCGGGCCTACTGGGCCTAATGGAAAATAAGGGCCTGCGTATAGGTGAACCAGCACCAACCCCTGTTGCTGCCACAATTTTGACCGAGTACCCCCAGGGACGACATCTGGGGGAGGTCGTACCTTCTTCTCCCCTCTGTGACCTCATAGAAGGACTTTCTTAGTCTACGTATATAATGTGCCCATATCCGACCTAGACACAAGGGTACTTAATAGCGTTTTTCGGGATTCGAACCGAGCACCCCCAGCTCCGAGCCCATCGCGTTATCTCTAGGTTTCCTCGGGCCCCCACAAATGTCAAGCTTTTAAAGGTTTAAATGAAGTTATTCTTTAAAATTTAATTTTATCTGGCGAAATTTTAGGAGTAGGGTAGACCGGGACATGTTGGCTATAGGGGCACATTGGCCCATCTGCGATATTTTTCAAACTATCCGGTAGATTGCGTTACTAGCTAAGCGACGTGTGTCTTAGCACGTTTTCTTTCACCCATAACAGCGTCAGCAGCGAAGAAGCAATCAAACGAAAGCCACATCAAATTTTCACTGAATTTTTTTTTCACTTATAAATAATAGTTTCTGATTTCTTTCAAAATTAAAGTTTCACTTAAATAAATAGCAATCTAAAAGATGTTGTTCAGAGCTAATTTTCTACCTACTGATTTGAAAAAAATATTAACAGAATATTTGATACAACGATCAAAAGCCAAAATGGCTATATGGGGCAAGTTGGCCCATTTTATCCGGGGCATGTTGGCCTATAAAAGTCAATAAAATTTTCAATAAATCAGGAGAATACTGGATTCAATGTACCAGGTGCACATGAATCATGTGTCACTGGGGGCACAATATTTTATGTTTGCATTCATTGTGATGGTGAGAAAGATCGATGAAGGCAGTAGTTAAGTTGGACAAAATATCTTTTCTTATCCTTTGTGTCTTTTACCGGGTGTCCCAAAAATGACCGACGATTTGAAAAATGAATTAAAGAAAAACGAAAGGTGATAGAAATGTACGGTTTGCTGCATTCTGCTTTGGTAACCAGGGAATTTTTTCTCACCAATTTTCAAAATTAGTTACAAAGTTCGTCAACAAATGGCGCTGCTGACTGGGAAAACTATAAAACAATGTTTTCATAATAACCACCGTTTGCAGCAACAACGTGGTGCAGTCTGAGGACAAAATTCGTAGACGGCCGTGCAAACATTTAAGTTTGTATGTTCTGAAAAGCAGCAGAGATGTATTGTTCCAGTTCATCTATAGTTTGTGAATTGTGACGATACACCTGGTCTTTCAAGTACCCCCAAAGAAAAAAATCACAAGGTGTCAAATCTGGCGAATAGGGAGGCCAATTCATGCCACTTTGCGTATGCTTCTTCCTTTGAAAACATTGTTTTATAGTTTTTTTAGTCAGCAACGCCATCTGTTCGCGAACTTTGTAACTAATTTTGAAAAATGGTGAGAATAAATTCCCTGGTTGCCTAAGCAGAATGCAGCAAACCGTACATTTCTATCACCTTCCGTTTTTCTTTAATTGATTTTTCAAATCGTCGGTCATTTTTGGGACACCCGGTATATACCATATTAATATTACATTTGATATTTTATGTGTTTTTTCATTTCCGTTAGTAATCCGAAAATCAAATCAACTTAGAGGGCCAACCTGCCTCCCAGTGACGTGATGTCCTGCTGAGCTTCATATAGAAACTATTAATTAATATTTTCAAATTTTCTCATACGTGGTTATGCTTTAAGATGTGCTGATTGTAGAAATTAAAAATAATTAAAAATTTTAATAAATTATTTTTTTTAAATATTGAAGAAAAAATGGGCCAACGGTCTATCCTATATTTTGCAACTATTTTCCTGACGAATTAAGTGCTTCAATATCACTTTTAATGTTTTGTTTCAGTCATCTAATGAAATTCGATGGAATAAATACAATAAAAATGGATCTGTAATAAAGAGGCTTTTAGATCAACCTTCATCTTACGTCATGTGCCTATTTACAAATTTAGAGGATCATGAAACAAGTAAATAATTAAAAGGAAGAGAATTTTTGGAACAGATAAAAAAAAACTCTTAGTTTTTCTTAATGCACATTTTATAGAACTTATAGCTTAAAGATGGTGGCAGTAGTTTTTTTATATAATAAATTACATGTGACACGTTATGAATGTAACTATCAAAATTAGTAGTCCGATTATTTGAAATTACACACGAGGATGTAATATACAAAGATATGTACTCGTAATAAAAAAATTCTGAATATTTTAAATTCTTACAGTTCTGTGATATATTTATTTTACTAAATGGCACTCTTCAAAACATTACGACTGAATAATAAATAAATGTTCTTATACACAATTAAACTCAACACCTCATTGCCAAATGTTAAAAATCATAATATTAAGAATAGAGAAATACACTTTAAAAAATTACTATTGAACCCAATAAAAAGAAATATGATTACTCAACAGCGTAAAATAAACAATTTCCGTCGGGTTTTGTTCTATATCTCACAAATATAATTAAAAATAAAAATGGCAGAGAGAGCTAGAGAGATTCTTCAGAATAAACAAATTAACGTGTTTATGTGACCTCGTGCTTAGTCAGTCTAAAGCCAGATTTAAAGATGTCACTGAGCATGCGCAGAAAGCAATTTTTAAAATGTAAATTATCGCTAATTAATATAAATTGCAGTTACAAAAAACAAATTTGACACATCTATGGATTAAAATCTTTCGTTTAAGACCAAAATGAAGTAAATTAATGTTGTAGTTTTCTCTCACGGGCTGCCCAAAGAATCGGCTTAGCAACTTAAATATGTAGATATTGATGTAGTATACAATTATTTTTTATAACAACTTTTCGAGATTTACCCTACTCGTATCTTCTACTTTAAGCTTGGTAAGATGCTTCATATCTGTTGAAACAAGGCTTTCATAAGTAAGTGTGTGTGCATTCGCCTCGAAAACCACCAAGGAATTCTGTTTTTTAACAATAACCTTGCCCTCTAAGGGTACAAAATTGTAACAATCCTAACAACGATATATTCAGTTTCAGTAGATAATAACATCACCCTTTTCAACTCATATTAGAAAGAGAAGTTAAGCCTCCAAAATATCCTTTTTAGCACTTTATTAACAATTATATTTTACATTTCCGCAGACTTATTTCCAATGGATCACTTCCATTCATAGAATGTAGGTTGTCAATTCATATAATATTTTGTAAGCTCTTTCATTATGTTAAACTGAACTTTAGAAAAACCTTGGCATATCAAAGCTGCTGTGGTAGACATGCCAAAACTTGCGGCAATTGATAGATCAAAACTATTAAGGCTATCGACAGATCAAAACTGTTATGGCGATAGGCAGATTAAAACTACTGTGGCTGTAGGCTGATAAAAACTATTATGGCTATCGACAGATCAAAACTGTTACGGCTACAGTCAGATTAAAACTACTGTGGTTGTAGGCAGATCAAAACTGTTGAGCAGATCAAAACTATTTGGCTATCGACTGATCTAAACTGTTACGGCAATAGACAGATTAAAACTACTGTGGTTGTAGGCCGATCAAAACTGTAGGGTAGATCAAAACTATTATGGCTATCGATAGATCTAAACTGTTACGGCAATAGACAGATTAAAACTTCTGTGGTTGTAGGCCGATCAAAACTGTAGGGTAGATCAAAACTATTATGGCTATCGCAGAGATAAAAACTGTTACGGCAATATGCGCAACAAACTTGTGTCTGTTGGCAGATCAAAACTATTATGTCTACGGATGTTTTTTTTTTTTGTTTTTTTTTTTTTGGGGGGGGGGGGATGTTCAATTATCTCCTTCCCCATCCATCTAGCATCATTGTATTATAACGACCTCTCCACCGTATTTTCTCCAATTTATCAATATTTTCATCTGTAAAAATACAACTGGTATCAATCGCACCCAGGACCTTCTGTTATCCGTAATGATCTGTCTTCCTACCCTGCAAAGCCTCTCAGTTATGAACCTCACAAAATTGCGATTTAAAAAAACAACTATTGGGTACTGTCAGAGAATCATGTGGAAAAAAATTCTCGTTTAATATTAATTATGCTGGATTTGTAGATACAGGTGACCATATATAAGTGTTTAACCCCTTACCAGTGGTGCCGGGCAATATTTGTAATGCCCGAACTGAGTTCGGGCAGAAGAAAAATTAGTGATTCTTTTCCGTGATGTACGTTTTCCTTTCTAATAGACATTTTATATGGAGTTTTACTATTTTAACAATAGATGGCGGTATTTGTCCTTCATTTGTGGGGGTGTGGTCAGTTATAAAGGCGCGAATTGGCGCGAATGAGTGTTACGCACTGTTAGTCGGAATCTGTAATAACCGCTCTGCCCTTCTTATTGAATTTTGTACCAAAATTTTGGTTTTGCAAAAGTTTGATACCCAATGTCTGATTCAGACTCCGATGTAGAGTACCATTTAGGTTCTTCAGGCTAGATACCGAGTTTATTGTAAAGACACGAGTTTATTCTAAAGAGTGTGATGTGGGCTTGTGTGCAGTGCCATGTTTTTGTATATATCATACTGTAAATGATTTGTGAAATTCGCATATTCAAAATCCTGTTGTATTGTTTAACATTAGTTTATAATATTTAAGTTTAAAATTACCATGGCATTTGATTTATTTTACTATAATTGAAAATTTTTGAATAAAATATAAATTAATGTTTCGCGCGTGTCAAATAATTAAATATAGTAGTTATTTCATTTAAAAAATTTTATTTTTTTAAAATAACCCTTTTCTAAACTCTTTATTGGTATAATGCACAAAATTAAGCAAAAAATTTTTTTTTCATTTTGAGTGCATTTTTCTCAAATAAATGTCATAGGTAAGGGGTTAAAATATTCTTATGGGCCCGAGGTAACCTAGTGGTAGCACGTCGTCATTCGTCGCCGAAGGTGCTCGGTTCGAAAACCGACCAGTGCTATTCAACACCTTCGTGTCTAGGCCGGATAGGGGCGCCTTCAATCCGTAGACCAGATAGTCCTTCTTTTAGGTCAGAGAGGGTGGAAGAAGGTAGGAACCCCCAGATGTCGCCCCTGAGGATGCTCGGTAAAAATTGAGGTGGCACCTAGCTAAGTCCGACCTTTGTGGTGCCATTGTACACCGGAGACGCATCCCTCAGCCCGCAAAGCCTGTATGGGCGTGGTCTGCAACACTTCCGGCCAGAGAGCATTAGCAACAATGAAAAAATATTTTTGTAATAGTTGCATATATTACACAGACACGAATTAACACATACATTTTAAGTTTAAACTTTCAAGAATAAGATATGATGTCAATAATGAAAATTTAGGCATAGTTAATGCATGAAATAAACTTGGGTTTTATGAAATATTTATTATTCAGCTTCCCACAACATTTTAAAATAAATATTTTTAAGGTTTAAGCTCTCGAATTTTGCATTTGGGATTAATACAAAAGATGGGTTTCAATCGAAAACTCTTAGTGCAAAATGTAAAGCTCATTTCTGTGAATTTAAGTATGAAGTAAACTAAAAGACTAAAGTTGTGAATACAACTATTTTTCTAAACAAGCAACAATTTTCTGAATTTTGTTTCTTTCCACAAATTCTGTATTTCCATAGACATTTCACTTAACATGTAGAAAGAATCCAAGTTTCCTAAAGTTTGGGGAAATACCTAAAGGTGTGGGAACACTTGCTACCTGAATGTTGAATAACATGCATTTTCAAAACTAGCTTCATCAACGTTGCATACCCCACAAAAGAAGTAGAAAAAATATTTACAGCGGGATTTATCTGTATAATTACTGGTGTCAAAAATGTTTCCCCGTTTTTCTGCTTACAACAAAAAGGATAATAAATTTATCACACGAACTGTGATGTAAAATAGGCAATCGCCGTAAATTAAATTCCTAGATAATCGAGCATTTTGCTGCCCATTGTGATCTAATAAGTCGCCATTTTGTTTTAATTCTTATAGTAGCATTCTTGGCTCTGTCACAGTTTTCTCAATTGGTGTCTGTTGTAGAAGCTTATATCTATATAATAACAGCTGAAGGTAAACAAATGTTAGTTTGTGAGTCAGCAGACACGGGGACGGGTTAATCTCGCGAACCGAGCATAGCAGGATATCGCGACTGGTACCGATGGACGCGGACGGACGCGTGCACTGGTGCCATCCTCAACTTTCAAAAATTTTAATTATAAAATTAAAACCGCCGGACTCAAAAGAAGCGGACAGCAGAAACAGATGACATTCCGGGTGGGCCAGCTCCTTTCCGTTTCGCAAATTTCCACTATTTTCATGCATGAAAATTAAACTTTTTCGCCCACCAATCGATTAAATTTTTTATTGCTATGTGTTTTACAACTCTTCATCTTTAAGGATATACACATTTTTATGAAGTTAAAAATGTTTTTCATTGCAAACGAAGCTTTTTCCCCACAGCAATTTACCGAATTTCCCGAAATCGACAATTTTTATGGACAAATATTTCGGTTTTCTGCACCTATTAATGTCAATTTTACGATTTATCGGCATTTGCTAGATGTTCAGCTTCCAAAATATACCAAATACATTTAATAAAAAAAATGTTATCATTTTAAAAAAGCGTACTTACCAAACTCACTTTTGAAATTTCCCGTGCTGATCGCCATAGTAGCTTAATGTAACTGAATTTGGGGAGTTCGTAATTTTTCGACTTATTATTTTACTCACTAATAATTCCAGCATGTTCCTGAAATTTGTTTCTAATTAATGAACAACTGATGAGGATTCTTCCGCCACCAATTTTGAATTCCTGAGAACTGTCTTTCTATTTTTTAAGCACTTTTTCGTCCATGAAATTTTCTATTTACATTCGACCATGTTGCCAAAATGAAAAATTATTAGTTGAGAACGAGTCATTTAATAATTGAAATCCAGAAATAATTTTAAAGCACCAGAAATAATTTTAGTTTCAGAAAAGGAGAAGTTAAAACCTTTAGAATTTTTTTCTAATTGAATGAACTTCTTTTTTTGTTTAAAAAGCAAAATTTGAAAACGGAAATTTGAAAGAATTATTTCAAAAGCCAAAAACCGAAATTTGAGAAAGAAAATTTTAAATTATTATTTTCTTTTTTTAAAAATTCTAATATATTTTTAAAAGTGATTAAACGGTTTTTAATCATTAAGAAATTAAACTATTTCATTTTAAATCGAAAAAGCAACACATCGGGTTGCCACTCAGCCAGTCTATATAATAACAGCTGAAGGTAAACAAATGTTAGTTTGCGAGTCAGCAGACACGGGGACAGGATAATTTCGCGAACCGAGCATAGCAGGATATTGCGACTGGTACCGATGGACGCGGACGGACGAGACGCGTGCACTGGTGCTACCCTCAACTTTCAAAACTTTAAACTTTTTTAATTATTAAATTTAAACCGCCGAACTCAAAAGAAGCGCACAGCAGAAACAGATGACATTCCGGGTGGGCCAGCTCCTTTCCGTTTCGCAAATTTCGACTATTTTCATGCATGCAAAATTCAACTTTTCCGTTCGACAAATTTTTTATTTCCATGTGTTTTTCCACTCTTCATCTTTAAGGATATACACATTTTTATAAAGTTAAAAATGTTTTTCATTGCAAACGAAGCTTTTTCCCCAAAGCAGTTTTCCGAATTTCACGAAATCGACAATTTTGATGGACAAATATTTCGGTTTTCTGCACCTATTAATGTCAGTTTTACGATTTATCGGCATTTGCTAGATGTTCAGCTTCCAAAAAATACCAAATACAATTAATAAAATAAATGTTATCATTCTAAAAAAGCGTACTTACAAAACTCTCTTTGAAATTTTCCGCGCTGATCGCCATAGTATCTTAATGTAACTGAATGGGGAGTTCGTAATTTTTCGATTTATTATTTTGAGCGAGCGAGAGAGAGAGAGAGAGAATATTATTAACAACCTATAATCGCCCTTTCTGAACGAGAGAGAGAGAGAGATAATATTATTAACAACCTATAATCGCCCTTTCTGAACTTTCTCTCTCACCTGGTAATACCTTTCCGACGCCTTGGCGAGATGCTTCGCCTTTCCACTTACTAACTTCTTTAATTGCCAATTCTGGCAACCTCTCATTCATAAATAAATCCCTTTGTTCCTGAAGCTGACTTTCTTATTTTCCGGCCTTGATTGCAGTATTTTCAGGATGACCATCCGGGTCATCAGATATATATATATATATATATATATATATATATATATATATATATATATATATATATATACATATATATATATACATATATATATATACATACATATATATATATATATATATATATATATATATATATATATATATATATATATATATATATATATATATATACACATACATACAGTGTGCCCGTAAAAAAACAGTGGGGTTTCAAATGATTATAGCTATGCAACAAATCAGGTTGCAGACATGAGTCATACGCTAAATGAAAGAGAAACACTCCAAGCTTATGTGTGCTTACGAACAGACTCCGGGACTAGCGCCATAGAATTCAATTTTCCATTTAGACTGAGCTCCTCCACATTTTGCCTCAATCGTGCGGGAATTTCTTAATGAAACATTCTCTCAGCGATGGGTCGGACAAGAAGGGTGGATTGCCTGGCCCCCACGGTCTCCAGACCTTACCCCATGGATTTCTATTTTTGGTGTTATGTAAAAACACAAGTGTATTCCATTCAAGTTTGAAATCTGGACCATTTAAAAGAAAGGATCAGTGAAGCTGTTTCGTCTATCACGCCGGATGTTCTCTGGCGTGTATGGGAAGAGACTGAATGTCGTCTTGACGTCTGTAGTGCAGCTAAGGCTTCGTTCACACGATACGGTTTCGGTTTTATGATCGTTTCGGCGTCTACCGAAAGTTGTGTTCACACGATTCGGTTTTTCTTTCACCGCTTACGGTTTTCCCGTCCTTTGCAATGTAGTTCACTTTCCGGGATGGACGTAAATACCTTTCTTGTAATATACTGGTATCGTCGTCGTCGAAGCAACATTAAAAAAAATTTGTAGAACGTATTGGGTACATCCTATTTTGAGGGACAGATACTGTCTGGGATCTTTTCAAACGCTTATGATTGAATTAAGAAGAGATTAATCAAAATTTTTCAACTACTTCCGAATGACGATGCATACATTTATTGAGTTAAAACTGAATTTTTTGTAATGGTTAACCGTATAATTTGCAAACAAAATCACATCATAAAACGTCTCATAAAGTTTTTAAAAAATTTTAAAATTTAAAAAATAGTGCGGTAATTTAAAATTGTTATAACCCGAAACATTATCTGTCGAATTTCCTTTTTTTTTCATTTAATTAAACAGAAATATGTTTTAATTTCGATTCAGCGTTTTTTAAAATAGTAATTTTTGAAAAAATCAAAAATATTTAGAGAATTTTTTTTTAAAAATGATGTAACTTATTTTTTAAAAATCATATTTTTAAAAGTAAATATATTTTTCAAATTTGTTGAATCAAAATTAAAGTAAAGTAAAAGACATGTTCTAAGTTTGAACCATTTATCTTCAACGGTTCTTGACTTATAACAATTTAAAGATGAGAAATGGTGAAAAAACCCATCATGCAGAAAACGTATTTACAGGTTTAAACAAAGATTGGCTGCTATTGAGTCTGCTGAATAGGTAAGAAACTTGGAGATTTCCTCTTCAATTTGACGTATACTTCATCTCTCTACAATGCTTTGTTCCCAAGCTATAACCATTTAACACCCGCACTATTATTTTTCGGACGGACACACACACACTGTGTGTGGGCGTGTGCGTGCGCGCGCGTGTGTGTGTGTGTGTGTGTGTGTGTTTGTTTGCTTATTTATTTTTTTAATTTCACGGTCTCTGTTGATAGGGAAACTTAAAATTATGTGATTCTCCACTATTTCATTCGAATAATGAACGAATATGCCTCGAAAAGATTTATCAAAGTAAAATATAGTTTACCTGAAAGAGATTTTTCTTTAAATTGTATATGCACGTGTATGGATGCAATGCATTATCTTATAGAGAAAGATAATCGAATTCATAAAGTAGTTGTAAAAGGAAGTTTAGGAATTCATAGAGTAGTTGTAAAAGGAGGTTTAGGATTGATGTTTTTACAAGCTGGCCATTAATTAGAAACAAAGGTATTTGCGTTATTAGTTTGTTTTGTTTATTTTTTACCGAAAATGGGCAACAAAATGGACGTTCTTCGGTCAGCCGGGATATTTAGGAGCTCTGCCCTTAGAGTTGACGAAAATCCGCAAGACACGTTCTCACAGGAGGAGCCGCTGTTAGTAATTAAAAGGAAGTTTAGGATTGATGTTTGTAGAAACTGGCTATTTCGTCGTAGCTCAGGGAAACACACACTATCTCAAGTGGGCTGAATTTATTAAAATTTAAACTGAAATACTCGTAAAATGTTTACAGCCACCTCTCTCTCTCAATCACAGTTGAACACTGAGCTCATTAGGCGAAAAAAATGGCCGTCAGGTGGTGTTCAGAACTATGTCATCGAACAAACAGATGCCTTTCTGAACATACCGCCAGCCTTGACAAATTTTCGCAAAAAATTTTCAGTTACAAGAAAAAGTTCACAATTTCACATAAAAACACAATGAATTTTTTAAAAAAATACAGTAGATTAAAAAATAAACAAAAGATTATTCAATTTAATTAGTCTCCACGTGAAATATGCAAATTTTAGAGATGCTTCGTCTGAAAAGTCCACTAGGAGTCATGACGTCAACCACTCGAATGTTTTTATCTGGATCTTGAATTACTTTATCAATTCTGCAATGTAAAAAGTAAACAATAGAAATAAACAAAATTAAAATTCAAGCATAGATTGCTAAATCACTATAACATAAAACATATCCTGCAAAGAAAACATTTTCAATAAAGGATAGCGCAGAAGCTTCATATCCCCATAATGAAAAAACAAATAAATAATCCAACAGATAAAGATAAAAAATTATACTAAAATAGACAAAAAATAAACAGAAATCAAGCACTCTGGGCATCCACGCACCAGCGGCAAGATTCTGTATAAGTGGAACTGAACCATAAAACAACAGAGGTAACCGACAGGTCTCGTCATCAGGGAGCCTAACCATGTCAATTACCTCAAGGGGAACTTTCTGAATAGGATGCAGGTAAGCCCAAAAGACATCCCAAGGCCCCGAGTCCCCCAAAGAAGCAATTAGTCAAGAAGAAAATGAAAAGACAAACACAACTTACAGTATGGGCTCAACGCACCTTACAAGCAAGCACACAAAAATCCTAATGCAAAGTGATCGGTGCCTACACACCCCAATTCCGTAAGTGACGTAATTGGTTAAGTTGTAATGGGGGGTGGAGTTATAGTAATGTTACAATGACGTAACCTTTAGGATAGAACTGGCTGCTGTTTCGCCATAACCGTCACTTACGGAATTGGGGTGTGTAAGCACCGATTACTTTGTATTAGGATTTGCAAAGGCACGAGGGACGCCATAAAACCTCCTCTCGGCGACGGGACCAATAAATCACTGCTTTCCCCTACACTTCGCTCTCTGTTTCGCGAATGTGTGCTCGCAGTGTAATAATCCTCTAACTTGCTGAAAATTACCATTTCAGTCTCTCATAAAACAAATCATTGTACTCAATAGAACAGTATTTGAACTGCTCGGAACATTACTTGTGGCTGCAAACGTTTTGGAAGAATTGTTTTGATTACTGCAACCCATTGGCGCCAAATTTCCTGTTGACGATGCTATAGAATGTCTAGGTTCGAAGTACGCTGCTGTGGGGGAAGAAAAGCTTGACTCATGTTCGTTTGTTTATTCGTTTCAACGGATGACACTTTCATTTAAAGGCGCACGATTTTTCTCTTGCGAATAGCATGGAGTAGAATGGTGTTTTTCGAACAAAAATAACATGAACTTTTTCACTCGCAAGCTGATTTTTTGTGAAATCCTAAACAGTTGAAACATAAATTATTTCTCTTCACCACATCAACTCTTTCATTAGCCGTTAATGCTTAGTAATTTGGGCATTTGGACACGAAATGACTATTTTTTTCATCTGAGTGTAATACGCATTTTGAACCCTTTACTTCAGCTAAAAATGATTTAGAAACATTTTTCGGATATGAATTTTTCTGATAAGTAGAAATCGAAGACGTGGTTTTTCCCCTTGGAGCAAAATATACCTCAATCCCTTGACCCAGCTGTATGGGTTCGAACCAGGTATCAGCTTGCCTTATGCTTATAAATGAAGCAGTTTCTTTATCGAATGTTCAGAATAGCTTACCTGGGACCATGAGTTTTTTTGATGTTTCGAAATCTGTAACTTTTTTCAATTTTAAGAAGTGATAAAAACTTGTCGTTAGCCGAGTTGTAAACTGTAACAAGGTCCAAGGATGCAAAATATAGCACCCATCCTTCGGGTTTGCTAGGAGCTCTTAAAGTTAATCTTCGAACACTTTTAACAATAGAATTTAAAGATTCATTTTTCTCAACCGGATTTTCTTTTTGCTGGGAAATACTTTCGCTTCAGCTTTGATTTTAGCCAATTCTAACTCGGTTTGTGTTTTCTCTAGCTTAAATTTTTCAAATTGTAACTCCCCCTGCGCTTCCGATTTTCTAGTTTCTACAATCTCTTTATTTAACTCCTCAACAAAATCAGGATCATTTTTAAATTTCTCAGAGCGTTTAATAATATTTGTTAAGGGGACAGTGGACCTTCAAACCTAACTTTTTTTGTTTGGAATGGATTTGCTTGAAATTTGAATATGTGATTTGTACCATAGATATGTAAAAGTAGTTAAAATTTAATAATGAAATAATAATTTATGAATTATGAATTATTAATTATATCAAAAATTGGCCTAATTAAAAATGTACCATGCGCATTTCTTTTGCATATAATATGGTAATTTTTATTTACAGGATACCTTATAGAAATAACAATGAAACTTATTGCTTATTTTAAGCATTCATCAAAAATATAACGAGAAAAAAATGATAATAGTGAAAACACCCTTTTTCTTACGCAAAATACCTATAAATCATCTTTCAAGTGCAAAATTTAGAAATTCTGAGCTACGAAGCATAATTTTTTTCAATAAGATTTATTCGATATACAGTTAAGTATATAAAACTTAAATTTCAAAGCAATACGATAATTAGAAATGCGCCTGGAGCAGTTTGAATATTCGTATGACATTCGTATGACAAAACAATATTCGTATGACAAAACACATTTAAAGTTATTGCTATTATTAACCACATAATATCTAAATTAAATACAAATGCCTATAACTCGGAAAGTAATCACAGAAATAAAAAATTCTTTTTGCAACACATTCCTACTCGTCCGTAGTTTCACAATTCAATAAAATAAAAAAATCGAATTTTTGGACAAATTTCACAATTTTGAAAGACCACTGTCCCCTTAACTCGACAACAGTCATTTTGTCAGTTACTGTTTCATTTAAATTTACGGTAACTTACTGAAGGTCATCTTTCATCGCGTTCTTAAACATTATATCAGTGACTTTGTAACTCTGCGTTAAATCTCATCAGAACACAAATTAAGCACTCAATAAATCACTTTTTTCATATTAAGAACTCATTGGGGAGATTAAGCTTCCCTTTGCGAATAAAGAATGGGTTTAAACGAATGACTATCTACAATATGTAATTAAAGAATAGAAACGATTGGGTAACTTACCCATCTCCCTTGGCTGGACACGAGATTAATTAGACACATGAACACTAAGAAATAGGCCCATGATCCTGAACACCACATTTAATTAGAATCGAATTACACCTGATTTCAAGGTTTACATCAAATCAAGAAAAAACTTGACAAATGGGAAAAATGAATTATTACGAATGCGCATGTAGCTTATCCGTGGTCACACCCCGGAACACAACAGTCCGACTGACTACGACGCAATTAACCGTTTGGGTTTTGATCACATCATCTCCGAACAAAGAGAGATGGGCCTGGTAGACGAATCGACGCCTGCGATTCCGCCGCTGACCGTTTTCGACCACTCATTAAATCACGAATTTTCACAAAAACTAATGTACAATAAAATATATTATCCTACTTCCTCTTTCCGGAACATCACAAATCGAAATCCTCATAGAGACCGGAAGTTGACACACAAAAATATCCAATTCTGAGGCTCTGTCGGACCATATATTTCGTCGTAGCTCAGGGAAACGCGCACTATCTCAAGTGGACTGTATTTATTCAAATTGAAACTCAAGTACACGTAAAACGGTTACAGCGACCTCTCTCTCTGAATCAGTTGAAGAGTTCATAGGCGAAAAAAACGGCCGTCAGGAGGCATTCACAGCTACTTCATCGTACAAACAGATGCCATTCTGAACACTGGTCATAAATGAGAAACAAAGGTATTTGCATTATTAGTTTGTTTTGTTGTTTATTTAATTTTTTTTTCGAAAATGGGCAACAAAATGTTCTTCGGTCAAAACGAAAATGCGCAAGAGGAGCCGCTGTAAGTAGTTACTATATGGGGTCATGCACATTTCATCATTTCCCGTCTGTTTTGTTAATATGAAGAACGGAATGGTTGGTTTGTTTGGGTTTATTGGTGCAAGGTCCAGATCGGACAAGCTGCGCCAAACACATGGTAAAACCCGAAAAAACATACATATATAAGTTATCATTTTTAGGCCAAAAATCCATAAAATCGATTATAAAAATGTATACATATGAAGTAAAGTGATAAAAATAGTCAAAGTATGAAAAGTGGAAATGACAGCAATATATACAAGGCGATTCAAACAGCAATATTTAAGAAGTGATATAAAAGGTGATAAAATTGTCATCATAAAAGGTGATAAACCAGTCATGAATAATAGGTGATAAACACAGCCATATATAACAGGTAATACAACTAGTCCAGAATTAAGATAAAAGAACAGCGATATAAAAGAAAAAATTATAAAATCACTAAAATACAACAGTGATAAAGCAGTGATATGAAAGAAATCTCATAAAAACAGTGATTAAAAAGTTTAAGATGAACTGAATAAAACTTATAGTGTCGAACTGAAACAAGAAATATTTTCAACCTAAATGAAATTTCGTTTTGTTTTCTAGTGGTCGCTGCTACAATATTGGGATATATAGGAGCTCTACCTCTTATAGCAGTTGCTCTACAAGCCATCATAGTTGGAACTGTTGAATTTGTCGTTCTTACAATCAAATTCGTGATGGGATATATAGTCACTGAAATCCTAGCAAGTATGGCATTCGGAGCTGCTCAAGTTATTCGATTTTTCGCACTTCCAATCAAAATCGTGCTCGAATTGGAAGCTTCGAAATATCTTTTAGCCTATTTTCAGAGGGCCGAAACAGAACCCGAATTTGAAGTTGAAGTAAATGAAGATTCAGATGCAATCGGGGCTACAGAATTATCTCTGCTTACTATTCTTGGACTTTATATTTTACTTCTGTTCGGATTACGTTTTTATCCCCTTGCTTTAGTGCATATTATAATGCTTTTTATTGTTATCAATTTTTTATTTTTACCTAAACTGAAGGAGATAATAAATATTTTTTGATATTTTATCTTCGATTGCGTTTAATTCGTTTTTCTTCTACTCAGCACATGAGCTTATCAAAGTAGGATCAGACCCAACCAATCACCTTCTGACGTGGAATGTTCTTAATCTAAATAATCGATTAAGGAAGATTTAAAAATAAGAAACAAATCCACAAAACAGTTCTTGTTGCTCGTCAAATTTCTTAAGGAAAAGAATAATAGTGATGAATTACTATTGTCACTCATTGAATATGTCGTGTAACTAAACATACTCTCAGCTATACATTTTTTTGCAAACTTCAATTCGTATCTGTTCTGTGTGCCCCCAGGGAGCAGCACATACGGGATTGAAAAAAAAATGTGTTGCGTTTGATTGCGCAGATCCTTTTCTTAAAAGTGGAATTTCAGGCAAGATAAAGGTAAAGTTTATTTCAGTTAAATTTATTGGTTAAAAAACATACCTTGAAAACGGCACACCAGCAAAACGCGCCCTAAAAAGGCTTTATATATATATATATATATATATATATATATATATATATATATATATATATATATATATATATATATATATATATACAGTGGACGCTCGTTAATTCGAACTCGGTTAATTCGAACTTTCGGTTAATTCGAACTAATCCAAAGGCCCCAAAAAACTTGTATTGGAGTTAATGTTAAAAAAATAGCTCATTAATTCGAACTAAATTTTTATCACTTCGGTTAATTCGAACTAAAAATTTGACAAAAAAAAATTCTTTTTCCTCGTTTAACGGAGGAAATACACACTGTATTCATTATTTTGTGTATCAAAATTTCTTTTCTGTGTAAAGAGGCACATGCCTGCATTCCAAGACTATTGCATGTCTGCCAAACTTTAGTAGCTATTGTCCTTATTAGTTCTAAACGGAAAAAGCAATTTTCCTTTATTTGGATCGATTTTCTTAGAATTTCAGAAAAACTAGTCTTTGCTACAGATTCTAAGGAGCTGCATCAGTTATAACTGCAGTGCAGACAAGCTAATGTGGTCTAGTTTTTCTTCCTGATTGTGTGGTGTGAACGTGTAAAAATTCAGGATGTCTACACGTGGAAAGTACAAAACCCTAACTTTGGAGAAAAAGGTAGAAATTTTAAAGAAAGTAGAGAATGGTGAATGTAAAACAAAGTTAGCAGCTGACTATAGAATTAAAAAAAATGCCTTGGCAACTAATTTGAAAAACAAGGAGTCAATTTTAGATTCATGGGAAAAATCAAAATTTGCTAGAGGAAGGAAACGCATGGGAAATACGTCCCAAGAAGTTCTAGAAAAAGCTCTACTGCTATGGCTCCAGGATGTTAGATCTCGAAATTTTCCGATAAATGGACCCCTAGTGCTGACGAAGGCTGATGAATTGGCAATTCGAATGGGTATTGAAGATTTTAAATGCAGTGATGGATGGCTTTATCGATTTATGTCAAGGCACAATATTTCTTATCAACTGTATGTGGCCAAAGCTCTGAAGTAATCGAAGACGTATGCACTAATTTCGGTAGAAAACTGCCAGGGCTTTTCTCTACTTACCTGCCGAAAGATATTTTTAATGCGGCCATAATGGACTGTATTAAAACTCTGAAAGTATTTATTCAGATGGAACCTTCCTCTGAAAATGAATTGAAATGTTTACTTCAAATCGAGAAGCTGGCTGAACAATGTAGGCATCATAAACAGAACCAAACATCCATTTTACAGTTTTTCCCCAAAGTGTAATTCATATTTTTAATAAAAGTTTATTTTATACTGCATATCTTCTGCTTCATTTTATGATTAAGGCAAGTCTGTATTACTTTTTAATATGTTTAACTTTAGATAACATAGTATAATATATTTTCTGGGGTTATACATACTAGGAGAGTTTCTTCTTCAGTGATACACATTTAAAGTTATATATTTTCTCTTAACATCGGATAATTCGAACTTTTTTCTGGGAACATTTGAGTTCGAATTAACGAGCGTCCACTGTATATATATATATATATATATATATATATACAGGGCTAGATTTGAGGTGGAACGCGCCGGAACGGCGTTCCGGTACCTCTCTAGTAAAAAAAATTACGATGGTTAAAAACATTTATTTAATCACAAATTACTCTGTTGGTACTCTCCCGGACGGTTACCGTTCCGGCACCTCTATTTCTAGAAATCTAGCACTGTACATATATATATATATATATATATATATATATATATATATATATATATATATATTGAGCTTACTGTGCTCTTGCCTTATTATACATAATTCAAATTTTTTTTCCTACCACCACCATTAGTGAATAAAACTGGTCCATCTCTTGCATTCATACATGATACAAAGTAGACCAGAGACTTGGGGAGTCCTCGGAATTAAAAAAAGTGGCGGGCCAAAGAAAGAAAAATCTCCGGACACACTTTCACTCTCAACACTCACACTTGAGGCATTTTATTCAACTGCCTCAAAAATCGTTGAACTTCCCAGCACCAAAAACTCTTATAGCGCGTTCACATCCATGCTCTCCTCCAGAATTCTGCGGGGAAACCAGTGATTTATGGGCAGCGGCCTGCAGAGCAGTCCTGCACTGATCTTGTGTCGGAGGGGTCTTTGCCGAGAGCATCAAAGAAAAAGAAGGGACCTTGGGGGCGGGAATGGGGGATGAGAGTGAAATGAACCCTACCCGACGGGTAGGGTTACCGTGACTAATGTGATGACAGGAATTGGGGGTACTTCTCTGCAGAATTTCTTCTGCAATGTGAATGTACCATTAGAGGTCAGAAAAATGTTCTAGAACATTGTCACCCTGAAACCCTTGATCGGTTAAAAGTCGATTGCTGGGTCGTTGCTATGGGGGGACCGTGACCTCTTCATGACCGTGGGGGTGGTAAGTTTTTCTCCCATCTTGTGCAAGTGACCTTGTGTAACAGTAACAATGTTACAGGTCACAGGCCCTGATTTTCCATTAGGCCCAGGCCTGGGGGCCCCCGAATGTTGGGGGAGGGGCTCCCGAATTTTTTATTTTAAAATAGAAAATTCCCAATTCAAATTTTTTTTTATTTTACCCTTTTTAATGCAATTTTTTCATATATCCTTTCAAATTTGATTGATTAGTTCATCATATGTATGTTACAGTGTATATAAGGGATTAATAAGTTTTTCTGATTGCATTGTATTGGTGTTTTAATGATGAAGTTAATATGTTGTATTGCTTTTTGTTATTTGATAATTTTCTAGGCTTCTACATTTCAAATAGCCAATTCTTGGTAAAATGGTACTTTCAAAATGATTCATGATTTTTTTTTGCGTGAATTTTGGAAATTTTACGCCCTCATCAGTTTTAGGGCCCCCCCCCCCATCCCGAGTTGTGCCTATAGTCAAGAATTTTCTAAATCGGGCCCTGACAGGTTATACTTCTGCATGTAGTGAACACATGCCTTTCTATCCAGGAACTTGGTGTGAAAAGATACAGCGAGGATTTACAGAGCAAAGAGAAAATTTTAGATAACACAAATAAAAGAATATATACTTATAAAATGTGCATGGAGCAGAATTTTTGGTCTCTACAAATTTTGAAATGAGAAAACAGTTGTATAATTAAATGGGAGTGATTTTTTTAGAGTGAAAATAGCATAATAATTAAAATAATTCCAAAAGTTGAGTTCCGTGCCACAAGACCTTGACAATTTCGTGGCGTATCGTTGGAGGTCTATGATTGGTTCAAAAAATTTCGATGCGATTAGACGCTAGGCTCTGCTTCTAAAGCAGCGTAAAGAAGGCCTAAGTTTAGCAAAGCGATATTCAAGAAAAGAAGTTCCACACTTATAGGTAAAATTGGGGGAAATACCTATAAGTGTGGGAGCAGTTGCTACTTGAATGTAGAATAACATGCATTTTCAAAAGAATTTTCATCAACGTCGCATAGCCCAGGAAGGAAAATTTACAGCTGAATTTATCTGTATAATTACTGGTGTCAGAAAATTTTCCCCTTTATTTCTGCTTACAACAAAAAGAATAATAAATTTATCCCACGAACTGTGATGTGAAATATGAAATCGCCATAAATTTAGCTCCTAGATATGGGCCTTTTGTTGACCATTGTGGCCAAATGAAGTCGCCATTTTGTTTTATTTCTTATGCGAACGTTCTTTTCAATATCAAATTTTTCTGAACTGGTCTCGGTTGTGAGAACTAATGTATAGCATTTTTTTATTTTACGGTCTGTGCGGATAGGGAAATTTAAAATTATGTGGTTCTACACTATTTCATTCAAATAATGAACGAGTATGCCTTGAAACATTTATTAAAATGAAACATAGTTCACCTGAAATATATTTTTCTTTAAATTATATATTCTGATGTATTGATTCAAAGCACTAGCTTTTACAGTCGAACCCCGTTATAACGAACTTTAAGGGACCAAAGGTCTTGTTCGCTTTATCCGGTGGTTCGCTATAGCCGAACCGTTAAGAAAAATGCCAGAGTTCACAAAATTTATAACTCATTAGTTGCAATGTGTATTCAATAATAATGTATTAAAAATGATAAAATCTATTAAAAATGATCATTAATGAATTTAATCGACTAAAATCGATTACATTAAACTGACACAATACTAATTAAATTACGTACAATAAGAAAAGGCGGGACCAAAATTTTCGTTCGTTATATCCGTGATTTCGTCATATACCGGGTTCGCTATAACGGGGTTCGACTGTAGACCATAAGACCATAAGAATATGGGTCCAACTGTACTTCCTGGGCCAAGCCCTCTAGTGCAGGCTTCATTATTTGAGTAACCAGCGGGGAACCATGATTAGTCAGAAAGTAGAGAGAAAGTAGAAATGTGATTGGTGCGCTGAGGATCCATGAGTTCGAAGTAGGCAAACTGAGAGAGCAACTTGCATGGACAGTGGTTTGGAAGGAATACGATCGATGCTAAGTTGAGCAATATTAGAGTAGGGAGTTTAAGTAGGGATAGCAGTACATATATATTTGATTTTTTAAAATTCTATGCTGTTTTTTGCCGTGGCAAGCCAAGTGTAATTTTATTTTTATTTTTATTTATTATTTATTACTTTTTATTTAGTTTTTAAAAATTTAAGAAGAGGAAAAGACGAAAACAACATTTAAAAAAGGGACAGGATGGCTCTTGACCTTTTGCTGTTATAAGGGTCAGCATGTTCATAGTTTGCTAGTTCTTTAAATAAATCATTTTCGTTTGAGTTATGGAAGTTTATATCTAATTTTTGGAGATATTTTTGAATAGTTGGGAGACCAATCTCCCTGTTGATATCAACGTTTCTAAAATACCATGGCGCATTAATGATTTGTCTAATGGTGCTGCTCTGTGCAGAATCAAGTTTTTTAATGTGTGACTTAGCACAGTATCACCATGCTGGCTCTCCATGTGTTAAAATAGGACGAAGGAGCTTATAGAGAAGGGTAATGGAATTTATAAAGTAGTCGTGAAAGTAAGTTGATGATTGATATTTTGACAATCTGGCGATAAATTAAAAGCAAAAATGTTGCGGGATTTTTTTTCTATAATGAGCAACAAAATTAATGTTCTTCGGTCAGCCGGGATATTTGAGAGCTCTGCTCTTAGAGATAACGAAGATGCGCAAGACACATCCTCATAGGAGGAGCCGCTATTAGTAATTACTATGAAGTCAAAGCTCATGCATATTTCGTCTCTTCCTGCCCGTTTTCTGATTCTGTTGTACAAAATGAAATTAAAAGTGTTGTTGTGTACTATGATCGTACAGACAACTCGCACATATTCAGCTTAACAATCCTTATTTATTTCAATTTTAACAAACCCCATTTCAAGATCCATTATCAATACAATTACATTACTGCCTGCTAGTTAAGAACAACATAATTTTATATAACAGCAAAAAGAATACAATCAGCTTTTTAAAAAAATCGTTGCCATTCAACAAGCAAACGATAATCAAAAAGATAAGCAAACAATAATCATTTATATTAAATAAAATTATTTAACACAAATATAAATAACAAAAAATAGTTATTTAGTTTGCTACCAGCCAAGCCACTACAGTGTCTAAGTGAAGCAAGAAAACACTTTAACCCAAATGAAATTTCGTTTTGTTTTCTAGGGTTCGTCGCTGCAATTGCCGGATATTTAGGAGCTCTCGCTCCTATAGTGGTTGCCCTGCAAGCCTTCATAGTTGGAGCTCTTGGATTTGTCGCTGTTGCAATCAAATTCGTGATAGGATACATATTTTTTCACATCTTGCCTATCGGAGTAATCGGAGCTGCTAAAATTATCATTGGATTTTTCGCACCTGCAATCAAAATCGTGTTCGGACTCGAAGCTTTCAAATGTCTTTTAGCCTATTTTCAGAGGGCCGAATTTCGAACAGGATCCGAATTTCAAGTTGAAGTATATGAAGGTTCAGATGCTGTTGGGGATACAGAATTCTCTCTGCATAATCTCCTTGGACTTTGTCTTTTACTTCTGTTCGTAATACGTTTTGGTCTGCCAGCTTTACAACTTATTATAAATAATATGTTTACTATTATATATTATGCAGCTGGTTTTTATGCTTTCTACTTTTTACTATTACCTAAACTGATGAAGGAGAAATAAATATTCTTTGATATTTTATCTTAGATTGTGTTTTATTCGTTTTTCTTCTACTCAGAACATGATCTTATCAAAGTAAGGTCAGACCCAACCAGTCACCTTCTGGCGTGGAATGTTCTTAATACAAATACTCGATTTACGAAGATTTTAAAAATAAGAAACACATCCACTAAACAATTCTTTCTGCTCGTCAAATTTCTTATGGAAAAGAATAATAGTGATGAATTACTATTGTCACTCATTGAATATGTTCTGTAACTAAACAAATTATCAGCTATACATTTTTTTTGCAATCTTAATTTCGTATCTGTTCTGTGTGCCCGCAAGGAGCAGCACATACGGGACTGAAAAACAAATGTGTTGCGTTTGATTGCAAAGATCCTTTTCTTAAAAGTGGAATTTCAGGCAAGATAAAGGTAAATTTTATTGTAGTTAAATTTATTGGTTGAAAAACATATCTTGAAAACGCCACATCAGCAAAACACGACCTTAAAATTATATATATATATATATATATATATATATATATATATATATATATATATATATATATATATATATATATATATACAGGTGGTTATCAAAATAATGGAAACACCTACAAATATTAGTGGGATTCAGGAAAGGGCTTCGTATTCCTTAAGATACAAGTATGCCCCCCCCCGGTATTTTCCATAGAATCTAGTTTATATATTATTCTACCGTCAGGGAGCAGTAATGAAGCTATGGGCATCGGAGTTTAGGGGATATAACGTGGAATGTTAAACTTTGCAGACCTTGCAGAGAGGGCAAATTGTTGGAGCGCGTCAAATGGGAATAGCTATTGCTGCAACCATCTGGGTTTTGGGTGTTTCTAGAACTGTGGCATCGAATGTCATGACAGCATACAGAATGCACTGATAAACATCGTTTGCGAAACAGAATAGTGGAAGAAGGGAGATCTGAGTGAAGGAGACGGAGGAGTATTGAAGCCGATTGTGACTTGTAAAAATAAAACAACTGCAGCCAAATTGACCATAGAACTTGATCTGCATCGACAGTCTCCCGTATCAGCCATTATAGGTAGGAGGGAACTTCACAAACCAAACATTTACAGATGAGTAACAATTTCCAAGCCACTTGTAACTGATGTGAATGAAAAACGTCGTCCACGATGGTGCCATGAGCACAAATCCTAGTCGAGTGATATGTGAAAGAATCTCGTGTGGCCAGACTAATCATCGATCCCATTATTCCCCAAAAAAGGACGTGTTCACTACTGGAAAACACCCAAACAAATATATGATCCTGATTGTCTCATGCAAACTATCATTCATGTAGACGGATCTAACATGGTTTGGGCTGCTATCTCATGGTTTTCAGAAAGTCCTATTGTAACCCTAAACGGGAGATACACTGGGATGGACTATGTCGAGCTTTTTGCTAACCAGGCTCATCCTATGATGCAAACATTGTTTCCTGTTGGAGAGGACGTTTCCCAGGATGATAAACCTCCTGCCCATACAGCCAGTCCTGTCAAATTGTGGCTTGAGGAACATGAAAACAGAGGCAAACATATTGTAATGAAGCGCCTTCGAATTTAAAGAAAAATGAATTTAATTTTTAAGAGATCTAAATTGATCGAAGGCTGTTTCCATTACATTTCGTAAGAAGGTTAGGAAGCCGCCTTTGATTATAGGACGGGACCGACGTCTTTGTGGTTAGCCAATTTAAAAGTGGCTGAACGCGGTTGGGGGTCTGATGATCGCAGACACAGATAGTGTTTGGCACCGAGTTTGATTTTAAACTACAAAGCCTATTGTGGACAAATTTATGAGAGTTATTGTGTGTGATCTACCGCAGAACACGTGGAGTGGACTTTGTGTGGTCTTGAGTGACGAAATGAAGGGCGTAAATGTTTGGAGAGATTATCCAATCAATGAAATGAAATTTGAAGCTTAGTGGTGGATTTTTAAAAGCTTTCCTGAATGGATATAGGATTTATGAGAGGCGTGGACAACGATATGAAAAAATGAAATAAATAGGAGACTTGGGAGTTTTTTCGGGGATTCACTTCTGCATGCGAGCCCGGGTTCCCCTTTCCCCGGTGCTTAGCATCGTAGGTGATGAGAGATTGTCTATTTAACTGTCGAAGACCGGTTGAGCCTTCCCGGGAGTCTGCCGACAGGAGTTTCGTTTTTGCGGTGCGGGGATCCTGTTGATCCTTCCCGGTATGCTCGCATCATGATCCCGTTATCGAGAGAAGTTATTTTGCTGCTGAGAAAAATCTGGTTGCTGCCTTCACCGATAAATAATTTGAGAATAGAGGTGGAGAGAATTGCGACTTCACGATGGAGTACCAATTTGAGTCGTCACGGAGATGAAAGGAGCGGAAGAAGCAGACGATAGATGCCTACGACAGTATGAAGATTGGAGTGACTGCTACCCGAGAAAGAAGAAAGGAGATCCCATGCCCGATGATGAGATCGTCACCCGTGTTCCAGTGCGGTTAGCATCCAACTGAGTGAGTGCCAAATCATTTTGTCTTGTTCAGACCCAACCTCAAAAATTTGATTGATTTAGTGCGGAATCAATGTTTGTTTTTTAGAATATAGATTTTTGAGAGATAGTGAGTCTTTGACCTAGGTAGAATAAATAAATGTATGCTCCCTGAATCCAAAAGGTGTAGGATTAATTATATTTAGTGTCATTGAATGTAAATTTCAGGAGAAATGCTAAAAGATTAGAAAAATGAGTAAACTGTGTACTAAATTTTGTTGATATTGTTTTGAGTTAAATTGTATATAGATAGTGTTGTAAATAAATTAGTTTGGTCATGACGAGTGGTAGAACATTCCCTTAATCACTGTTCATGTCTTGTACAAATCTGTTCTGAGGCGAATTCAGGCTGTATTACATACCAAAAACGTTCCTACTCTATACTAATAAAGTATTTCATGTTATCCATTGGTGTTTCCATTATTTTGATAACCACCTGTATATATATACACACACACATTGTACATTTATATATATATATATATGCCGGGTGTCCCAAAAATAACCGACGATTTGAAAAATCAATTAAAGAAAAACGGAAGGCAATAGAAATGTACGGTTTGCTGCATACTGTTTAGGTAACCTGGGAATTTATTCTCACCAATTTTCAAAATTAGTTACAAAGTTTGTCAACAGATGTTGCTGCTTACTAGGAAAAACTGTAAAACAATGTTTTCAAAATAACCACCGTTTGCAGCAACAACGTGGCGCAGTCTGAGGTCAAAATTCGCAGACGCCCGTGCAAACCTTTCAGTTTGAATGTTCTGACAAGCGGCAGAGATGTATTGTTCCAGTTCATCTACAGTTTGTGGATTGTGACGATACACCTGGCTTTTCAAGTTCCCCCCAAAGAAAAATCGCATGGCTTCAAATCTGGCTAATAGGGAGGCCAATCCATGCCACTTTGCGTATGCTTCTTGCTTTGAAAACATTGTTTTATAGTTTTCCCAGTCAGCAGCGCCATCTGTTGACGAACTTTGTAACTAATTTTGAAAATTGGTAAGAATAAATTCCCTGGTTACCTAAGCAGCATGCAGCAAACCGTACATTTCTATCACCATCCGTTTTTCTTTAATTTATTTTTCAAATCGTCGGTCATTTTTGGGACACCAGGTATATACATGTCGAACTGCATGTCGGATTTTATGTAAATCCAGTGCTCGCAGGTGACTTGTTAAGGTTAAATTCGATACGCGAAGTGGTAGTGTTGTTAGTTCTGTGTGAAATTGTGACAATATGTCGAAACAAAAGAAACTTCGTGACTTTGAAAGAGGTGTTATAGTTGGTTGTCACATTAGAGGCAAGTCTACTCGCGCAATTGCGGTAGAGTTATCACAGCCACGGTCAACTGTTGGTGATGTCGTGAAGAAGTGGAAGACTACGGGAGTTGGGATACGAACTGCACACGTTGATAGTCCTCGTAAACTGACCGAACGGGATCAACGTGTCCTAAAGTGTGAGGTTCGTAAGAACCACAAGAATCCACTCCAAATCATCAAGAGTGAGTTTCATCAGGCAGCAGGGGTTACGGTGCACCCCAATACTTTGAGGAAAGAACTGCACACCCTCAATATCCACGGATGTGTTGCCGCACACAAACCAAACATCACCCCATCCAACAAAGCCGGCAGACTCGCTTGGTGTTTGCAACGTCGCAACTGGATTGTGGACCACTGGAAACCTGTTTTACGGAGCGACGAGTCATGCTACATGCTCTTCCAGTCGATTTGATTTGGTTTAGTTTAGAGCGCTACGGTCAAATTTTACTACACAAGGGCTAATTAGACCGGGACCTACTGCTTAAAACCGATTCCGAACGGCTACAAACGTCCATGCCAAGAGTGGGATTCGAACCCACTGACTTTGGTACTGAATGCCAGCGCCCTGGCCATACTCCGGCCGCTCTTCCAGTCGGATGGGTGTGCTTGGGTTTAGCGAATGCCAGGAGATGCCTGAGTGCATCGTTCTAACTCTCAAGTTCGGTGGTGGTGGTGTACTTGTTTGGGGGTGTTTTTCGTGGTATAGCCTGGGACCTTTGCATGTTGTTCCTGGTAAATTGAACGCCGACGCTTACATGAACATTTTGCACAATCAGGTTCTTCCGACGCTCTGGCAATTTTTAGGAATGGACGAATGTTACTTCCGGAACGACAACGCTCCATGTCATGTTGCACCCTCTGTCAAGCAGTGATATCAAGATATAGATGTAAAACGTCTTCCCTTGCCTGCTCAGAGTCCCGACCTAAACCTCATAGAACAATTGTGGGACGAGTTAGAGTGACGCTTACGGACCAGTGAACCATGTCCGAAATCTACAGCTGAGCTGCCGACAATCTTGCAGCAATAATGGACACAAATACCCATAGCTGTGTATCAAAACCTTGTTGAAAGTATGCCCAGAAGGGTTGCTAGTGCAATTGCAACACCGGGGGACCATTCCCCTATTAAAGTATGTATTCTTTCCCTTATACCATCACATCTTGCTGCCCGGTGTTCCATTATTGTAGGGTAGTGTATATATATGGAAAAAAACCATGGTGTTAAATGAATTTATTCTAATGAGTCGCCAAAAACCCACACCGGGCCCGACCTGGCAATAGCCCAACTAGGTAAATCCCGATGGTACTGATAGACCCGCAGCAGGCAGCCACCCCGCGCAGGGGCCAGACAAGCATCCCCCACACCGCACGGCCACGCGACAAGCCCCCACCCTCACCACGAGAGACATAAAACGGCCCCAGGCAGAACAGACGGATTAAGATAAATGATAAAAATAATTTTAAATAGATGCAAAGGAAAACAGCTCTGACGAAGGCGACTCGCAATTGCCAACTTGAAAGGTGAAAAGAGGTGGCAAAACAAAACTGGCCCAAAAGAAACGACACCGCATAATTAGTGGGGGTCAGCGATTACGCGAGCAAGAAGAGAAATTAGGAAAAGGAGCCACAATTAGGCGTCACTGACTTGGACTGGCTCAGAACTAGTTAGCAAAGACAGACGGCATCGTCGCAAATTCCAGACAAGGAGACGACTAGGCCTAAATTGGAAATGGTTGATTTCGAGAGGGAACAGTCGCAACCCTCGACGCAGAACCAGTAACTGGATTGGGATCCTCATCGTTACTGTGCAACCCACCCTGCGGAACCTTCGTGAGCCGGCGTGTCCTGTGTTCGCCAAAGGGCACCACCCCAATGACAAGGACCGTGACCTTTAGGGTTAGACCAACTCAAGGGAGGCCCAGCTAACCTAACAACGCTGCAATCGATAGGTCAGAGTCCGAGGACAAGACCAAATCTCCTGACTTACGCTGGCCCCGTGCCATTTCGCTCATCATAGCAGGTCCTAACCTTAACCATACCTTGCCTCCAGAATCCCTACTCACCACAAGTGCTGAGCAGTTCCTCCTCGAGGAATCCTATCATTAATGATCTGGACCATTCAGATCAACTACTAGATCAGCTAATTCAACTAAGCTTAAGCCGGAAAAATTAAGTTTACTGACTGATGTAAACGGGGTGTTAGGGGGTAGTCAGAATTTGACACAACTACGGCTTACGATTTTGATGAAGAAGCAGGAGGTAGTTAACTTAAGTGGGTGAGATGGTAAAGAGAAAACTTACAAACGACCCCCGGCGTAGAAGTAAGATTACTGCTTGATATCCTGCTTTTACACTTTACCAGCTATTGCTAGCTGCTTGTTTTTGTTGTCAACGTCTCTCCTTCACAAAGTTCAGCCAAACCTTGATTTTGAATTCCACGAGCCAAAACGTAATTCTTCGAAGGAGAAACACAAAGTAACACAATCCTCTTCAGCCGTGACCCCGGTGGGCGCTGCTAACAAGTCCACTAGTGAAAGCGCCAAACATGCCCTCAGGCGAATAACAGATGAATGTGATGAGCTGACAACTTGACACATCCTAGATGGGGAAAGAAAAAGGGGGATCCTAGCCCCTTTTTTATAGTTAGATTTGTTAGTTTATCTAAGGAGCCTAAACAGTTAGTAGTTAATGGGTTATTTTCCAGGGAGCTGAAGAAAGAAGGTTCAATGTTTATTTGTTGTGTAGAAGTGTAAAGTGAAAAATGAAGAGTTGATTCAAGTGTTTTGGGTTTTGTCTAGAGTATCAAGTGTTAGTAATGTCTGTGTTATTGGTATGGAAATCTGCTAAGTTATCTATGTTTGAGTGCAACCAACACATTATATTTTTAACTTTTGCTTGTACCCATTTATTACCCGCTATTTGTTGATACCATATTTTAATATTTTTTTCTGACAGACTTTTAAGGTGTGGGCAGTTATGGAGAGGGCATTTAATTAGGTAGTGTTGCCAGTCTCCAATCTCCCCACAGGCGCATAAGTTGGTGCCCCAAATTTTGAACCTATTCAGGTAAACCGGAAAGTTACCATGCCCCGTGTATATTTGAACTAAGTGACGGTCGCAAGAAAGCCTATCATCTCGGACAGTAGGGAAGAAATTGTATGCTAGCCTTCCGGTATTGTTATTTATCTAAATACACGCATGGACAAAAAAATTAGCGCACCTAGAAGGAGTCGTCAAAATGAAACGAAATTTTACATACGTAATGACTACTTTGATATAAGTAAATGATAAGAAAATCAAAGAAAAAGGATAATTTATTTCACAGAAAAAGGCAAAAGAACGGAAGAGTTAATACTCCGTTGGACCCCCTCTAGCGCGAATGCACGATGCGATACGATCGGGCATTGAGTCATACAAGTTCTGTATGATGTCTTGAGACATTTCGTTCCATATTTGCTGTAACCTTGCCTCTAGTTCGTTCAAACTCGTGGGATGCCCAACTCGTCGTCCCAAATGATCCCAGATATGCTCGATTGGAGACAAATCTGGGGATCGGGCAGGCCAAGGAAGGGTAGTAACAGTGCGGAGACAGTCTTGTGACACCCTTGCCGTATGAGGCCGAGCATTGTCTTGTTGAAAAATGGCTCCTGGGAGCCGTTGCATGAGTGGCAACACATGTGGTTGCAGGATTTCATGAACATACCGCTGGGCTGTCATGGTGCCACGGAACAATACTAGGGGTGACCGTGTATTGTTCCAATGGCACCCCATACCATCACACCAGCTGTGGGAGCGATGTGTCGCTGTACAGCAAAGGCAGGATTGAAGCGTTCACCACGGGCTCTCCACACACGAACACGATTGTCATCACTGCCGAGATTTAATCTGGATTCGTCGCTAAAGACGATCTGGTTCCATTCCGCTGCAGTCCAGTTTCCTCGTGCGCGGCAAAACTCCAAACGGAGGCGTCGATGGGTGGCCGTCAAGGGCAGCACACGTAATGGGCGCCGCGATACCAACTGTCCTTCAGCCAGGCGCCTTCGTATGGTTCGAGAAGACACAGAGGCCCCTAGTGAAGGTGCTACCTGTGCCTGGATGGCGGCCGATGAAGCAGTTGGCTGTACGCGTGCATTTCTTACGATGTGGCGGTCTTCTCGACGACTGGTCTGTCGAGGGCGTCCTGAGCCTGGTCTTCGTGTACATGACATCTCTTGGGTCCACTGGTCCCAACACCTCCTCACAATACAATCAGAGCGGCCTAATTGACGAGATACTCGCCTAGCTGACCACCCAGCTTCCATCATCCCGACGATTCTCCCCCTCTCAAACTGCGACAACTGCTTATATTGTCTTCGAAAACGGCGTAATGGCATGTCTATCTCAGCTCTTCCTTTGTAAATGATTCAGCACACTCAAACAAGCTTTGGTTACCTGTTTTATACTCCACAGAGTAAGATGTTCAACGCCCTCTACCGGCTATACGTAATGCGCAATCACGCTGCATTTCTAATCATTTGCATATCTCCCCGACATGTACCTTCATTGCAAGTTTCGTTACGATCCCGCAATTATTTCTTGGTTAGCTAATTTTTTTGTCCATGAGTGTATATTGCCATTCTTCCTTAATGGCTGCCTTTAGGCTTTTTTTCAAATGTGATCGTGGCCAGGGAATTTTAGTCTCAAGAAGGGTTTGGGTGTTTGCCGAGTGTTTGCCAAGTTTAACAGCACGTCCGTTGCCTTGTATGCCAACGTGTGCCTTGACCCACGTTATACTAAACTTACTTCCCGAGATATTAATTAATTTATTGAGCTCCGCCAATTGTGGGTTTTTGGACAACGGGGTGTTAATCGCCTGTATCGTAGAAAGACTGTCCGTTGATATTCTAAAAGGTAAATTTTGACTTTGAGCCCACTTTGTCGCTTGGATAATGGCGTGGAGCTCAGCTTGATAAACGCTGTAACCGCTGGCCAAGCAGTCAAACCAGGTGTGAATTTCCTGACCGTCCCGATAGGCTACAAAGGCTGAGTCTGTGCCTTGATCAGTCTTGGAACCATCAGTGTAGATCTCTATTGTTCTTGGGTGGGGCATATCCTCAACGAATACCGTATTAGATGGGTGTTCTTGACAAATATTGATATTTTTCATGTACTTTTCTGCGTCGTAAGTTTTTACGAATAGTTCTTGTTCCACACCGATCCTGCTCACTAAGCCTAGCACTGCTTCGTATTTTATTATCAAGTTTATTGGTGTTAGCCCTGACTTGCAGTGCTGAGGTTGGGGAAGTGCGGTTGGCCCTAGTGATCGCTAAGAGGAAGTGGCGTTGACATTTTCCTAACGCTTCCTCGCACTTTTCTTCCGCCTTTAATCCCCAAATGGACGCTCCATATGACAATATCTTTTCCGCAACCGTCTTGTACCAGATTTTTATGAATTTTCGGTAGACACCCCAGTGCTTATTAGTCAACTTACCTAGGAAGTTAAATGTTTCTCTAACCTTATGTATTTGGGTGTTTACGTGTGTTAACCAATTATGAGAACTGTGAATTGTTATACCTATGTACTTAAGCGAGTCGACTGCCTGTAACTTTTTGTTTTTTACTTTGATGTTTTCTATCCTATCTTTAATCCTTAAGCCTAGCCCCCCTGAGATTCGGGACCTATTATAATAAAGTACTTTAGTTTTTTCCCAGTTGATCTTAAGTTTGTTGGACTCCATCCACTTGTTAAATTTTCCTAGGGATTGATTCAGGTTGGTAGTTAATGATTGCTTATCGGGACCCTTAATAATTAGTAGGAAGTCATCCGCAAAAGCTTGGATCCTGGTGTGGTTACGCCACTGCTACGACAGGGCTGTGTCCGCAGCTATGTTCCATAGCAATGGGCCTAAACAACTTCCCTGTGGGCAGCCTCCAAAAGTTTCTCTTTCTGTTTTTAGGCCATTATCCTCCAATGTAACAAATCTGTTTTCCAAAAAGGAGGAAATTGTCGCCTTGATATAGTTTGAGCACGGGGGTGTTTTTAGCCTCTCAAGGATAGACTTCCATCGCAGGTTATCAAAAGCTCCATATAATCTATGGATACAAATGCTGAAAGGTCCTTATTCCTATCATCCTCTAGTAAAGTGTTCATTACTTTATAAAGGGCATGTGCCGTTGATATCCCGCTTTTAAAGCCGTATTGGTTGTTATGCCAAAAGCCTTCCTTTTAGAATTCATGGGAAATTCTCCCATGGATTAATTTTCCTAACGTAGGAAGTAGGCTGATGGGCCGATAAGACTTCGGATCATTTATTGGCTTACCGTCTTTTGGAAAAGTATTACTATTGATTTCTTTAGCGGGATCGGGAAGTGACCCAATTTCAGACATTTATTCATTAATTTTGGGCATGTTTCGTTAATTCTCTTCAGCAGCTTGTAATCTATTAAGTCAAAACCTGGAGCCTTTCGGGTATTGTCATCATTTAGTATCCTTTTTATTTCTATTTGAATATGGTAACTTGAGGGAAAGTGTGTGGAGTCGCGAATTTTTGCCTAGTGTATTTTTCCCTAGTAGTAATAAATAGGTTTTTTATGAATTTATCCTGTAATTTTCCTACGGTCATCGTTGTGTACCTTTCTAAAACGTTTGCTAATATTATGGGTTTCGCGTACTTATTGGTGGCCATTTTAAAAGTTTTATCATATGGGTTTACTACAGTAGAACATAACTTTCTCCAAGGCGTCAGTCCTTTCCTTTACTATTAGTCTTTTGTATCCCGCTCTTTCTTTTTTCTGCAATTTATTATATTTTTATTTTTCCCCTGCGTTTGTCTGTTTTTGCCCCTTTCTTCTAATCGCCTGGACCCTATTTTTTCCACGCGTAATTCTTGAGACCACCAATTGGGGTTTTTAATTCCGGATTTGTCTTAAATTTGTAATTTTCCTCGGCTACCTTTGTTAAGATCGTTAATAATTCCTGCACGGTATTATCAAGTTCCGCAGTATTTTTAATATTGTTAATATTTTTCCAAATATCCCTTGTTTGTATTTTTACCTGTTTTTTAAAATTTCTTATGATTATCGTGCTTTGTTGCCATTCTGTGACGCGTGGAAGCTGCCAGGAAGTAATCTATAGTTTATTCTATGCACTTGTGGTCGCTTAAGGTTAGGTGATTCATTACTGTCTAGTTATTTAATTTTGCCGAGAGTTGATTCCTTCTTAAAGTTAAGTCTGGCCATCCGTGTTTGTCATTACACTCGAATGTCGGACCATATTCTGGGTCATTATGAACCACAAGGCCATGTTTTAGGATAAAGTCTAGTAGTTTTTCTCCCGTAGCATCAGTAGTGGCATAGCCCCATGTGGTGGAGTGGGAGTTAAAGTCTCCACCAATCAGCAGTTCACCAGTAAGTGTGTTAATCACAGTTTCTAGTTCCTTAAGATGTTCATCGAAATTATTGTTTGGTCTGGCATACGTGCTAATTACTGTTGGTTTGTGTTCCTTATTTTCGAGGTGAACCGCTACGCCGCTTGGGCCGGAAGAGATTAATATACGTGTAATGTTTAGACTGATTGCTATTGATGAATTAGTGCCAAATTTTCCTGATACCGCTCTTTGGTGGAACAGAAAGTTTTCCATATTACGCCAAAACCAGATGGTCTTCCCATTCTCCGGTTAATGGAGACGTCCTGTATTAGAACTATGCAGATGTTCTGTTAAGTATTGGCCAAACTGAATAGTGCCTAACCTGCTACTGTGTAAGTTAAGTTGTACTAACTTGATTTTGTAATCAGACTGTGCAACAACTGTATTTGAGTTAGTGGCTGAGCTCTCGCCGGGTAAACTGCGCGTTGACCCTTGATTTTCTATGCTAACTATTGTACTTCTGTCTTTTGATTTGAGATCCCTATTGTAGATTAACCTTCCGTTTCCTGACGCGACTAGGGGATTTATCCTTTGCAAACTCAGCCGAGACCGTTTATCATTGTTTTTCTTAGGTTTAGTGGTTAGTGGTGGTGCACTCGAGTGTATGTGTATTGATAGTTGTGCTTGTGGGAGTGTTTGGGGTGTATTTTGTTGGGAGGTAGTGAAAAGTTTGTATTGGGGATTATCCCCAAGACTCGTATCTACGTCTTCCTGTTTCTATATGTGTTTATGTTGTTTTGATACGGTAGACTCCACTGACCTCCAAAGTTTTGTGGTGTGTATTGTTGGTTGAACTGCGTGTTGTGGTAATAATAATTATCAGGTGCTTGTGGTGCATAGTACGGCTTTTGATTTCTTCCAAAGCTCCTAAACCCTCTCATATTGGGATTATGTGTAAAGTTATTGTTTGTATTTTGGTTATTTCTCCTATTATTTTGATAGTTTGGTTTTAGTAGGGGGTCCACCCAAGTTTTTTCCACCGTTTGGGGGCCTCTACCCTGGTTACTTAGTATTTCTAGTATTACCCTGGTACTAGTATTTCTAGTATTTTGAGCTCTGGGAACCCTGTTGTTTGTGTTCCTTGCTTGGTTTTTATCTTGGGTGGTATTTTGCGTGCTTCCTTGAGCTGTGTTTTCCCTTTGTGACTGTTGTTGATTGTTAGTGGATGGTTCGTTTTTCTTCTGACCTACTGGGACCTTTCCTGCATTGGTTAGTTTGAGATTTAATTCATGTTTATACTTCGGGCAGATTCTAGAGCTTGCTGGGTGGCTTGTGTCTAGTGTTTCTGCGTTTTTATCTCTATTCCTTCTGTTGACATTTATCCTGGAGAAGTTTATACATGTTGGTTGTGTTGCTGTGCAGTTTGTGTAAGTATGGCCGTAGGAAGAGCATTTTGCGCAAATTTTAACATTAGTACAATTGCTCGTGAAGTGTGAGAAGGAGTAGCAGTTTTTGCATTGAGGTATGTCGTTGTACTCCTTAAAGAAGCATTGCTTCAGGCTCACGCAGACGTATTTTCTGTTGAGAAGAGCTTTAGCAATTTCCTGCGGGATCCTAATTTTCCAGTGTTGTGTGTTATTGTGAGTTCTAATGGGGGTTAAGTTCTGTATCTGTTCCTTAATCTCGAACCGTTGGTGAAGTATTTGTGTTAGTGTATCCTGGGATATGTCCATTACCGTGTGTTTCAATAATACGTGTGACATTTTGTTTTGCTGTTGCTTGATCTCAATTTTATTTGAGATCAAGTCATTGTTACTTACGTATTCCCTTATCTTTTCTGAACTTCCTTCGTACTCACAGCGGACTACTGTGTGACCATTCCTCAATTTTTGTACTCGACTAATATTAATCTGTTTAGGGATTTGTATTCCTGTTATCTGTTTGTGTAGTGCTTTTTACATTTCTTCGTCTTTAGATTTTAGTATGATTGTTTTTGATTTCGTTGCAACTGCTTGTGCATAAGTATGTTTTATTTCTCTTTCTTTTCTTGTGTTACTTGCTGTATGTGTTTGTGTGCCTAGTGATATATCGGGTTGAGTGATTTTAAGTGCTAAAGTGTCGATTATTTCACTTAGGCATTGTTTCTCTTTGTTTGTGATATCGAGCTCCATTAACTTAGC
Organism: Dolomedes plantarius; assembly: GCA_907164885.2. Taxonomy (NCBI): domain Eukaryota; kingdom Metazoa; phylum Arthropoda; class Arachnida; order Araneae; family Dolomedidae; genus Dolomedes; species Dolomedes plantarius. The sequence goes on from OU015503.1 coordinate 30,980,980, forward strand.
ATGCAGATTTACCAGGATCTGAACTGTCGTTTTGCTTGAATCTTCTTCTTCTGTTTGTTGGCTTTGATCTTTCTTAGTTGTTTCTTCAGTGCCTTGATTGTCGGTTTGCATTTCCCTACATTTTGTCTTCCTTTTTAGTTTTTGTGTTTCCGCATCTTTTTCTGGAAGATCCTCGTACTCTTCTTCGTGTGTGTGTCTTCTTCTTGTGTGGCTTGTATAGCTTGTGTTGTCTTTTGTCCCATTTCCTTATAGTAATTCATACATAACTGTTTGATCTTTTCTGGTGTTATGAGATCACGTTTCTTCTGCGTCTTTCTCTTAGTGTCTTCTCTTTTGTTTCTCAGTTAATGGGGCGTCTTTCGCTGTTGTTTCTTCTTCTTGTATGCCGATGGGTCTTCTTCGGAAACAGAGACCTCCGGAGAGGTAACCTTTTCGTTTATGTCTGTGTCCGATAGGCCTGGGCGATGTTACATTTTTCACATCGCGATACATCGTCGGTCTAACATCGCGATGTGACGATGTATCGCGATGTTAACCACGAACGTAGCCAGCAGGTGGCAGCGTGCCTCCCTAAAAAAAGTAACATAGATTCATACGTAAAAATGAGACCAGGTTTTTGTCCTGCAATAGACTAAACTAATTAAACATTTAAATATCTTTTATTTTGAGCCAAGGATATCTGCATTTCTGCATTTTTTGGAAGCAATGCAGTTCTCTGTCTTGTAATAACACTCCGTGCTGAATACTCTAAAAAAAAGTACGACCAAAGAATCTAACAGTAAACACACTGACAATCGAAACAAATCCTGAGTTCACACACGCATGTGCAGAAAGCAGGACTCTTGTGCTGGTCTGGACCTTTGTGATTTATCGCTTCGGCTTTCTTATCACTACAACACACTCTATCACAACGTCGAAGAGAAAGTCACATGATGGAAAATCACCTTATGCACAAAAAGAATTCGAGGAGTCGTTAGTCTATTATAGTCCGTCTAAGTATTGACGGTGTGAAACCGGGAAATCGTCCCTTCAAGCTAAGCGATGTGATATAGTAAAACCGCGCATGCGTACAAACATCGAACACCGGGGAATCGCCGACCAAGCGATGCGACATCGTAACATCGCCCATGCGCACATACAAACATCGGAACCGTCTTTAAGCTAAGAGATGTGATATAGAAAAACCGCGCATGCGTACAAACATCGAACACCGGGAAATCGCCGACCAAACGATGCGACATCGTAACATCGCGTATGCGCACACAGAAACATCGGAACCGTTTGTGCGACACCGGAAAATCGCGATGTTACGATATATCGCCGATTTGAAAATTATGAAACCGGTGTGACGATGTCGGCTTCACACCGGTTTTTCACGATGTACCGATACATAGTTCAGGCCTAGTGTCCGACATACTAAACTCTTATCTTTTTCTTTTTTTTAACTATTACTTGCAATACTCACCTCCGGGATCGTGAGCGTACCCCCCGCCAGTTTTCCCCAGATACCGGCTCAAATCAACCTGCCAATGTGTGTAGGAAGCCATTTATATTGCTAGTGATATGTATTCAGATTCCATTAACATGTGTTTGTTCTATTTACTTCCAATTGTACTTTCTCTTTTAATTTTAAGTAACAGTGATTTTAGCTTCCCCTTTTGCTTTTAACTGTCAAGTTTAAGCCTACAGTGGAGTGACCCTCCTAACTAGGGATCCTAGCATGTGCTACTACATTTTTAGCTTTAGTAGCTGTTGATTTTACTTTTTATTTAATAACATTTTTATTTTTTGGTCTTTTTTCTTACTTCAAGGCTTTTTGTGTTACCCTTGGTCTAACCGACCAGAATCTTTGGTTTTATTTTAGGTTTGGAGGACTTCTTGTTGTTTTCCCTTAGTTTCACCCTTGTTAGATGGAAATACTAAACTACAACACAGCTCAGTATTATACTGCCCTATTCCTTCTACTTCAGTAATTTAATCAACAATTCAATTCTTACAATTGAAATACAAGGAAATACAATTGAAGTACATCACAAGAAATATGTCTTCCCGAACTAGCGATCTTTCGGACAATATTTTAAGGGAAAAAATTATTATCACAGGCCCATAAAAACAGAAGATTCTTCAGGCCTATGAGTCTTTGAAGTTCCGATAGAGAAACCTGACTTAAGAGTAAAGACCCCGGTGAGGAAATTTTTATCAAGAAAGGCTATTATCCAAGGGCATCGATAAAGGGCCATTTCCCACCTCTGAAATTATTCCATTAATTCATTCCTATCTACTTAATAGAACTTTTAAAGTCCGCTAATCAAATTTAACTTCTTCTACACGTAACATTAACGCATGTGTTCCACAAGGTTCGAAGTTCGGACCACTTTTGTTTAACATCTTTATTAATGATATTCCACACTCTACAAACACAACACTGGCTATGTTTGCGGACGACACTGCAATCTTAGCGAAGAATCGCAACACAAGAAATATGCACATATACCTTCAAAGGCACATTGACATACTTGAACGTTGGTTCGAACGGAGGAGAATTAAATTAAACCCTGCTAAAATGAAAGCAAAATTTTTTAGTTTTAACAGAATTCCACCTCCGCCGGTCATAGTGTAAGGTTACTCAGTGCACTTCGAGAGAGAGGACAAATACCTTGGAGTTTATGTAGGTATAAGGTTAACTTGGAAAAAAAATATAGTATCCAATATTGGAAAATTTCTTAGAGCCCGCAGGGACTTAGCTCACCTCCTGTACCAGAACCAAATTTGTATGAAAAATAAACTTTTATTATATACGACTGTCCTTCGACCCATCTTGCTCTATGCTGCTCCGGTGTGGGGATCAGCAGCGGACACTCATATTCAAAGGCTGCAGAAAATGCAAAATAAAACTCTACGTGGGATTAAGAAAGCCCCTTGGTTCCTGTGTAATGAAGTAATACCTACAGATATGACAATAGAACCTATTCGGCACCACATTAAGGAGCTAGTTATAAACTTTTATGAAAACATCTATTCGGTTAATAATGAAGACCTTGCAAAACTCCCGGACTATGATCCTAAAGAGTTTCCTAGGCGTCCTAAAGCCACCATGGTTATTATTTCTGGCCTCATTCCTGTGCGTAAAAGTTAAATTTTTCTTCTCTTATTCTAAATTCCAAATTTCAATAACCCAGCTACTTCTGGTTTCTGATCTGTCACTCCTGACAAATCGACCATAGGTTCATCTCGCGATTCCCTCTCATGCCAGCGTTAGCTGACGGAAAGGAGGGGGGGGGGGGGAATAACTCTTCCAGCTGGTAAACCTTCCAATCTAGTAAACCTAGTACGCTTCGCTACTCCTTGTAAACATTGCTACTCGCTATTCTTGGATTTCTGTCTGATCGCCCTTCTCTGTATTTTAAAATTTTTCTTGACCATCCTGATTTGTCATTTTATTTTATTTATTTATTTTTATTTATTTCCAACAATTTTCTCCCCAAAACCCCTCTAACTATCTTAATCATTTCTCTTAACCTCTAATTATAACGTAATTTAAGCTAACTTTAAAAAAAAATTATTTATTTATTTATTTATTTATTTTTATTTTATTCATTCACATTATCAAGTCTACTATAATCTTGCGAACGGTAACCATGAAACATCCCACTGTTGATACAGAGGATAAGGAGCTAATGCTCTAAGGCGCCTGTTAAGTTTTTCTTACGACGACGGGCCATTGTCCACTCAACGGTTAATCGGAGTGCCTTGGCTAGGCGACCTTCTGTCCAGTGCAATGGTACATTTAAATGTTCCTGCTTAGGAACTTAGATTTCTGCCCAACATCGTAACAACGGACACTATGAGCTTGATCATCGGTGGACCGCAGATTTTTAGACGGCTTCCAGCGCAAAAGGTAGACACCAAAAGTGGAGGAAACGAAAACTAGACGTTCAAGTTTTAAGGGCCTGTTCACATAGAGTCCATCAGCTTCAACGTCACCCGTAATGAAATATATTTAACCAATTACAAACATCTAAACCATTACCACGAAATTGTTAAGGCCTGTGATTAGTTTGTAGCAGCGTTTCCCAACCTGTTTCGAATCGCGAACCACTTCAATGTTTTCCACGCATCATGCGATCCTCCCCCTCTCTCTGCATTTGTTCATTAAAAGGTCATTTAAGACATAAAGAAAAAGACTAAAAGGCATTTTCCATAATTTAAATTCCAACTACATGTTTAATTTAAACAAAAATGCAATTTGTAAGAAATGGGAAAAAATTATAAACATTTATGCCTCAGTCAAAGGAGTGTAAAAACAAGAACAAAAAAGAATCTAAAACAAATGCACATCCTTATTGATTCAGAATTATTTGACAATAAATGTAGAAAAACTGTTATCTAAATAAAATTGCTCTATTCCGTTGTGGAAACTACAATAATAATGCCAAAATTGACAGCACAAACTACAGACAAACTGACGTTTAGAATTTGAGTACTGTATGTTGTAATTCAGTGTGGTCCAACCTTTAGTTACCAGAGGGCCAATCAAACTGTAGTATAGGAATGTGAGGGCCAGAGACATTCCAGAAAAAAAAGAATTACATATTGTATTCAAAAACTGTTATTAAAATTTATATTAAAAGAAGTTTAATATGCTAGTTTAATATACCACTTCATTTTACAGTCGAGAAATCAATGTGATGATTGGCACTGCTTTCCTGATACAAGTATATCAATGTCTACTGTAAGTTCAGTAAGGCAAAGTCTCAGGTTCGATTCCAGTGAAGCACTTTCAATTCGATTTCTAGTTTTTGATTTAATTTGTTTGAGAGCAGAAGAAGCATTTTCGCACACGTATGTACTGCCAAACAGCGATAACATTTGTAGAGATAATTAAGCAGTTTAGGAAAATGCTCTTTAGCAATCAGTTTTCAGAATTTTTCAGGGACATCACACTTTTTATTCTGGTAGAATGGGTCTGCCTGAAGATCACAAATTTCCATTTGAAGGTCGCAGGGCACCACACTCACTTCAATATCCATGGGGTTGTTGAACAGACCATGTTTTGGTTTTAGGGACTCAAAATCCTGGAATCCGTTCTTGAACTCTTTCTTGATATCTATTATTAATTCATAAAATATACTAAAATTTGTGTCACATTTTCCTTTTTTGAACTGCTGACAAGATGGTAAGTGTGCCGTATTATTTGCCTTCAGTGAAATTTCCATTACATCAAGTTTTTTGCGAAAGGCCTCAATATATCCATAAAGCTGGGAGATATTTTGTTTTCTGCCTTGTAGTTTCAGGTTTAATTCATTTAGATGGGATGTTAAATCTGTCAGAAAAGCAAGATTATTTAAAAATTGGATTTCCTCCAGTTTTTCTTGATACTCATGCCCAATGTTTTCATTTCTGAGAAAAGTAAGAATTTCATTCCCCAACCCAAAAAACTGTTGATGGCAATTTCCAGCACTTAGCCAGCTCACAGTACAATGAAATGGCACCATACATAGCTTCCAAATTGTCCAGGAATGCAATAAATGCTCTGTGTCTATGGGTTTTATGCTTTATTGCGTCCCCTTATTAAATTTACAGTATTTACAACACTTTCAATTGTCTCACTGAGCCTTAAAATTTTTCCACAGAGATCCTCCTGGTGGTGTGACGTATTGATCGAGTTAGCGATCGACTCAACTAATGTTACAGCCAAGTAATTTGAAAGAGTTACTTTATTTAAAAAATAGTTGATGAAAGTTGATGAGAGGTGCACCGTAAATAGGCTACAGGAATACTGAAGAGTTAGATAGTCTCTAAGTCCTTTAGGATGAGCTGTCAGAGGAGTCACCTCACTTCTCACATAAATATCGAGTCCAGCAGGGCCCTCGATTACCTTGTCGGCAGAGCGGAGGACTGCGAGGTAAATCTCTATCACCAGGATGATCGAGACAGGTATCTTGTCTTCGGATACCTTCCAAAACAATAGAACACCAAGCTTCCTAACTGAAGCCGAAAAATCTCGTCTTGAGATTAAGACCGCTGACTTCACAAGTCCGCGATATAGGTATCTCGACCCTGGGTGGTCGGAGTAGTTCTCTCAGCTTAGCAGATCGCTAACTAACTGTCCTTTCCTCACTCGTCTAATTTTGGACTTTTGCGCTTCGTCCAGAGAACTCGTCTCTCATTGGATCTTCTAATGGTGATGTCATTTTGAGACTTTTGATTTGCTGAAACGCAAGCTCCAATTATCGTGACTTCCCGGTCTTCCCGGGTGGTCTCGGGTCACCAATCTGCCGAACCGTGGCGAATTCCTGTTCAGCCTAGATGTCACGTTTTGCAAACAGCTTTGTGTTCCTTTCCGTTCCAGCTTACCCTCACCTGCTATACGTATAATGGGGGCGTGTTAGCGGCGTAGCGGTGTCAGCAGCTGCGGAGAATTTATTTGTGCGATCCTTTTTCGTCCCAGTTTACGCTCACCTGCGACAGGTACAAAGGGTGCAGGTCAGCTGCGACAGGTTCAATGGGCGCAGCGGATATTTTAATTGTGCGAATTATTTTAATTCCTCACAATCCCTCTCCCCTTCAGAAGATTTTGTCTTGCAGGCAAAATCTGGAAACAAGGGTTAAACATGGCTCACCTGACAACATCATTAGAGGCAATCATAATTTAATCTTTAAAATTACAAAATTAAGTACTCAAAAATATTCAAAAAAAAATTATTTACAACACTATTATACAACTACACACTACTAAATTATTCAATTAATTACAAATTATTCAATTGATTAAATAATTATTCAATAAATTAATTCTTAAATTATTCTATTGATTACACATTATTAATTTACTCTTTTATTCTGACAGCATCCTGCTCAAACAGTCTGCGTGTCTAATTTTCTTTCCAGAGAATTATAACAAAATGCACATCCTTTTAACTAATTTCCGTTGAAGAAATCTATCACTAACCAAAATTCGTATATGTTTCTTCTCTTGTAAAATATACCAATACACACGTCATTTAAACTAACCTTCGGGAAGCCTAGCAGCGTTCACAAAAACCGTCTCAGTATTTTTAACAAAAACAGAACAGTTATACAATTGGAAACATTATTAAGTACACATAAATAAGCAACCCTACACAGAAATAAGCAATTTAAAATTCAACTAATAAAAAATTCAACACAGTAAATCAATACAATTAAATTCCTAGGTTTCATATTTACACGGATTACCTAGATCATTAAATATACATTTGCCCATAAGAATTTCGTTTGAAAGGTTCGAATTTCTCGAATTTGGATGTAGTTTTCTGACTCACATCCCACTTGTTCTGAAGTGCCCAAGAAAACTTTTCACTGGGTCTCGGTAACTCAACCGTTCCCTTTATCTTAGCAAATTTCCTTAACTTTCTCTTTCGCCTAAGTCTTAGACAAATTTGTGCCTTCTTGGCTAATTTACCTTTATTTCTAACCTTTGCGCTCTCATAAGCCCAGAACAAATTTTCCTCACGCATTCCGCGTCGCCCTCGAGTTCTTAATTGTAGCTTATTGAGTTCCTCTTTCGGTTCCATATTTACCCCTTGGGACTCAACATTTTTGGCTGTCTCAGTCTTATGCAACTTCCCTTTCAGAGCGTCACTGCTGAAACATCTGGTCATTCCATTCTCCTGGGGGATATACCACGCTCAACCCTATTGTTCGCGTTCCTCTTTAACTCCGTCGAAACCTGACGATCCAGGCTGGGCGGTTCTGTGCAACTCCTCTGGCTTGGAGTTTCAACAATGTCTTTTCCTAAACCTCCCACTTAAAAAGAAATGCCCACAAATGACTCTGAACTCGCCTTCGTCAAAATTGTGTGCGGTTTAACGAAACCAGTTTTCCTCTGGTCAGAATTAGATTCCTGAAAAACGGTTGCAGGAGAACTTCCCTCAATGCCTTTTTCAATCCAGTTACAAAACGCAAGGTCCGGCTTTTCGCCTGACCGAAATTCCTCTATATTTTTACAGAGTAATTGATTTGGTTCCCTTAGAGTTTCGGCTCCTACAAATTCCCTAATGATACCCTCGCTAAATTTTTACTCAGTCTCTTGACTACGTAATTACGAAAAGCTTAATCTTCCTAAAACTGAAGCAGTGTTAACGAATTTAAATGATAACGATTCTGATATCGCAAGTTTCAAAGAGACTTTTTCGTCAAAAGAGGATAAAACTAAAGTTAAGGGGGATAAAAAACGTGAAAAAGCGCCTTCAGGTTCCAGCATTAAAACTGCTAATACTGAAGTAATTAAGGCGGTAAACAAGAAGTCGCATAAGCACCAATACCAAAAACAGAGTCAGTTTGTTGAAAAACATGATACAAGTAGAGAGATAAAGCCAGTAACTAAACACGTTGGTGCGGCGTATAAATTTGACAAAATAGAATCTGCATTAAAATCTAATACCGATACAAGCAAAAGTACGAAGAAAGGTAAAGTGCGCATTACAAAAACTCCATCAAAGGATGAATGCGTCCCTGATAAGGTACACAAGGTTATCAAAAGGAAGAATGACAATTTTAAAGCTCCTTTGCATAAGTACAGGAAACGGAAGATTTCTGCCGCCCAGCAAGGTTGGCCTCCTCCCAAGAGACCTCCTGTCCATCGTCAAGCCGGACCAGCGCCTCAGGACCAACGACCTGCTGCACGAAGGATGCCCACACGGTCAACGAACCCCTTTACTAGGACTGCGACCATCAAGAGAGGTTCCACGGATTGGACAAATTGGTGCAGGGAAGTTGCTGCATTCATGAGGAACAAGTCTTGTATCAACTTTCTTATTCTAACTCCCACCCTTTAATAAAACCGAACCAAATTGGTTTGCAGTTCCCCCAGTGTATATACTGTAAACATTTTGAGGGGAAGTGGTGAGGCACTGAAAAAAAAAAAAAAGACATACTGTTGTTTTATAAATTTTTGAAGGGGACATGTAGTGACTAGGAAAAAAATACATACTGCACAATATACCAATTAACCACTAATGTACTAACTTCACAAAAAATAACACATGTACATTATAAATTGGGGGAGAGCAGATACAGTCAAGAAATGTCATGCTGTGCAATTGTGTTGTCACTTTTAATTAAAATAGATATTTTAGGGCGCAGTTGGCAGCCCAGTATCCGCAACTCTGCAAATCCACTGTTTGATGGTGTCACCTGGACCCTTCGGGGTTAGTTTTGTAAAATGGTAGTGGCGTTTTTCCCCCACACAACGTGTGGAAGGTTTTTTTGACTTTGCCACCCATTATGTAAAAAGTCAGACCAGCACGCGTTTTCAATTAGTTAACTGAAGCCGTTCAGACCTCAGTTACCTAATTTTTTTTTTCGAGGGAGGCCAGTGTAAGGTATACACAAGATTCGATTCACAAGAATCGAACTTTTGAATTAATGAATTAAAGAAGCTGCTTCAGATATGCTAATCTCGGCATACGCTCTTAGTATAAATACCACGCAGCGTCATTAAGAAAAAAGGGGAGGTTGTTAAGGTTGAAAAGGTGTTATCCTGCGCGAGTGCTTAGCGGGCCAGAAGTTTACATGGCAGTACTGCTAGCTTGACTTACTGTTCGTGAGTATAAAAATATATTGTTCTTGAAAGCTGTGTTTATACATTCCGTACAAGTAGTACGCATGCTTATTGCTGTAAAAGCCAATTATATGTGCAACGAATTCAATAAACATTGTTTCATGTATAAACGTTGTTTGTATAAAATACAAATAGAATGCCCCCTTAGTAGAAACTCTATAAGTTTCATGGCTAATAAATGCTGACAAACTTTTAGGTGAAACTCGATAAAATTATTTTAATTGGATAAAACCATGGTGTCCCCAGAAACCACTTCGCGACCCCTCTGGGGATCGCGCCCCACAGGTTGGGAATCACTGGTTAAGTATGTCAATACGAGTAACGCTGACGCTGACGGATTTTTCGAACAAGACCTTAGGGCCTGTTCACAGAGATACTCCAGAGATACTCGCACATAATATCAGCATTACTCGCATACGTGCTCGATGTGTGACATCACATTCGCCATGTTGGGACCTCCGAAATGGCGGCCCATGTTATTCTCCCATAGGACGGAAAAACAATTATTAATATCTCTTAAAATAATGAATATAATCTCTGTGCACTTCCTGAAATCGATAAAGGAACAAAAAATACCCTACCACCAAAATTGAGGAATGTGATTTTGTGCAGGAATAAGAGCAGATGGTGTTTTAAAATTTCCTTCCTCTAAGCCTATCGCTGTGAAAGATAGGCGTAGAGGAATTCATACTCTTGAAATTTTTTATTTAGTGTTTGTGAATAGTTTTTATATTGTTTCTGTCTATGTAGATAATATAACATAATCTCAGATGAACTGGCAAATAGATTTTATTCCCAGTAATACTGATTTATCCCTTGTGCCATTGTATTTACAATTTCAATGTGTTGCTGATGGTAACGATATTAAAATGTCATTTTCGATAAAAATTATCGCTGTAAAAAGACGTATATACCTTATTGTTCATTCGATTCACCTCAAAAATTTGTATGGTAACATACTTAAAGCAGTATAATCCACTTTGCATAACACTACTTGCCAAATGAAAGGGTTCTTGAAGTTAATATGTTGTTAGTATAGGACATTGTATTGTTGTTTTTAATGTATCCTATGGCTGGAGTACATTTTTGTAGATTTCTACCGTGTTAGATGTATGCTTATATGTATTTCTTTATCTATGTACTTGATTCACTTTCCTTTTACTATGTCTTTTTTAAATCTCAATTTTTATTATACCAAGTGTTTATTTTGATATGCTTTCAAGTGGTATTAAATCATTGTTCTGTTTTGAGAAAAAAACAACTGAATAGGTGTCTAAATTAGGATAAATTTATATCTCAGTCTATTCTCTCTGGATTCCTTTTCTGTTAAAAAACAAATAGTTTACTACAAAGTTCATAAACTGATTTTCTCTTGTTTATGAATGCTTAATGGTAAGATATATTTTATTAAGACTTATTTATATGTAATTCTAGGGAATTTATGAAGATTTGTCACTTATGATGATAGCTGTTTAATGCGTAAAACTTTTTAATGTATGCCTGTAGGGCCTGGCTCCCTCTAGTAACGTTTTTTTTGTGTATGAAGGAGACCCCCCCCCCCCGGGTTACGGTGGGCGAGAACGAGCTTGGCTCGCGGAGAGTGTAGGCTGTGCTCACAGGAGACCGGCCTTTTTGTATTCCGCATTTCTCTTAATACAGTACTTTAATGTTCTTGCTCATACTTGAGCCCTGTACATAATTGTCCTATCTGTGTGTGTGTGTGTGTGTGTGTAATAAAGAAGAAAAATTAGAACCCGACTCGTATTCAACTCGAACCAATTTTCACACGAAGACCGGCTGAAAGAGAAAGACGCCGTCCTCGTACAGTGTCGCACCAGACAGGATCCCGATACGATCGACTGAACTGTGCAGCGTGGAGTCGGCAACGCTAGGATGGAGGTAGGACCCTTCCTCATAAATTTTGTTTTTGTTTTGGGGGATTAATTGAGGTTATAGTTTTGCATTACTTAAGGGTTTTGACACACATTTTTGTACGCACGGAGGTGATGGGTTGCTAAGATTGATATTGTTTGTATTACTGTTATTTATAGTTATGTGTTTATAAATTTTGATTTATGATATGTAAAGACGTTTAGTGTTAAAGGGCTTAAAAAGGAAGACCTGAAAGAGGTAGCGAGGGAACTAGGAGTTGTAGAGAATCCCGATCATAAGATCACGGAGTTAAAGGAACTCATTTTAGAATCGGTTGAGTGTGAGAATGACGAAAATTTCGTTAGGGAATTTATCCTCACTACGGTGGAAAATAGAAAGGAAAGGGAAGAACGGGAAAAGCAACGGGAAGAACAAGAGATACAACGGGTAAAACACGAGAGGCAATTTGAATTAATTAAGGCACGAGCCACAGTTAATGGCGTGGTATCACGTGGATAGGAGGACGATGCACAAAACAGTAACGATAGTAATAAGCCACTGATAGACATGATTAGAAGTGTTAGAACGCTTACTATCCCAGTTCCGACTAGACCAGAACTTTGTAACCTATTTTTCAGCACGTTAGAGCGCGCATTTATTACGAAGAAAGTGCCAAAACAATTTCAGCCGGAAATATTGCTTAATCTCTTGGGAGAAAAATCGGCTAATATTTTGATATGCATGAATGATAAAGAGATGCTGGATTACGATTCATTGAAAGCTATAGTACTTAGGGAATTTGAACCTACACCGCAGATTTGCTGGGAAAATTTCCGTAGCAAAAATAGACGCTCTCGAAAGTCATGTACAATTTGCGTCGAGGCTAAAAACAATGTTTAAATATTATGTAAAACTCTGGAAGTGAGAAAACTATGAAACACTCATAGATTTAATTGTCGCGGACAAAGTATTTGAAACCCTAGATGTAGAAACGCAGTCTCACATCTCTATCAGAATGGGTGATACCTGGTTTTTGCCTACAAAATTAGGTCAAAAGATCGACATATATCATACCTCGAAAGGTAAATCCTTCTATAAGTCGGCACAAGTAGATAACGAAAACTCGCGCAATAAGTGGGGAAAGTTCCCCTCAAATGCAAATAAGTATGTTTCCCCACATTTATGCCACTACGACAAGGATAGGAAAAATTACTATAGTAGTAAACCAAAGCCAAAGGAATGTTTTCTATGTAATGCGAGTTCGCATTTTGCAAAAGATTGCCCGAAGAAAGGCCAAAATTTGGGAAATAACTCATAAACTAGTAAGGGTAAAACAACGAATAAAGAAAAAGGGGATGATGAACCATTGGTAGCGAAAGTACAAACGAAATATCTGAACCCGGAGTGCCAGGTAGAAATACAACCACTTGAGCACACAAAAATATTAGTGGGAAGTTACGAAGTTGAAGGGATTATAGACAGTGGGACCCAGCTACCTATACTACACTCAAATAATATTCCTAACCCAAGTGAAGAAACCCGCGGAAAAATAATTCTCACGCCCGCCTTTGGTACAAATATCGAAGCCCAATTAACAGAGGTTCCTATGGCGTTAAAGGACGATATCTATAAGAGCCGAATTCTCACTCCTGTGAGAGTCATAGCGGCTGTTACCGATAAACTGAATGTACCATGCTTACTACCCCCCCCCCCCAGCGTTTATATACTTTTAAAGAATGCCCATGAGAATAATATTCACGAATTTGAAACCCTTGAAATCAACAGCGCGTCCAGTGACCCTAGGACCACATCGCAGATTCGAGGAGGTAAGCAGGCGGAGGGGTGTGATGGTTTATTACTTAGGGAACAAGGGGGTGGGGGTCAGGAATTACTCGGGACAAAGGGAAGATCCCAGGGTCGCAGGTGTCAGTGAACGAGGAGAAAAGTTTAGTGCAACTAGCGGGGGAGACAGAGAGTGATAAAGGTCAAGGAACCCCGGCTAAGTTGATGTCATCTGTAGCTAGAAGGGAAGGAAAAAGACGAGAGGAATGTTTATTTCTCAGAGACCGCAAGACTGATTCAGGAACAGAATCAGTGTGAATCTTTTGACCGTGTTAGGCAGGAGTTAAAACTTAAGAAGAGAAATTTTATAATAATGTATGGATGGATTTTTCATAAAGACAAAATTTTGGGGGAACGTATTACACAATTGATTTTGCCCTATAGTAAGAGAGAACAAGTGCTGAAGTTAGCACACGAAGGAGTGTTCGGTTCACATATGGCATATCGTAAAACGCGAGAGAGGATAAAATACAGTTTCTATTGGCCCACAATGGGGAGAGATATAAGGGAATTTTGCAACACGTGCCAGCCATGTCAGTTAAGGAGGGTAGTCAAGATGTCAGACCGGGCGCCAATCACGGCCATAGTCCGACCAAATTTACCTTTTGAAGTCGTTAATATCGATATCATAGGTCCGATCGAACCACCGTCAGGTAGGGGACATAAATACGTACTATGTTTAATGTGTCAACATTCGAGGTGGCCGGAAGCGGTATGTTTAAGATCATTATCGGCAAAAGCTACATGCGACGCCCTGTTGGAAATCTTTGCACGAACGGGCATTCTGAATATAGTAGCTAGTGACTGTGGGACAAACTTTACAGCAAATTTAACGCAAGAATTCCTAAAAAGGATTGGCTGTAGCCCACGATTTTCAACACCGGGATATGCGGCGAGCAATGGTTTGATCGAAAGATATAATAGAGTTTTGAAGGGAGAATTGCATCATGTTATAAGAGAGGATCCGAGGAATTGGGATAAACAGATACCGTTCTTGTTATGGGCATACCGCGAAGTCCCTAATTGCACCACGGGACATTCCCCATTCAAATTAATGTATGGAAGGGAACCCAAGGGACCGCTTTCCATACTCAAATCAATATGGACAGGAGAAGTACATATACCTCTCAACGTATCAGAGTCGGCGACGGAATACCTACAAAGGCTAAAATGTAATTTGGAGTTAGCAGCAGAAAAGGCATCTATAATAGCAAAGGGAAAGCAAAAGGCATACCAAGATTATTTTAATAGGAGATCATCAGTTAGGAATTTCAAAGTAGGGGACCAAGTAATATTATTAATTCCGGATTCTGACAATAAGTTATATGCCCGATGGACAGGACCCGGGGAGATAACAGAAAAATGTACAGAGCACTCATATAGGGTAAAATTACTGGATAGTACGATAAAGAAGGTTCATGTAAAAAAGATAAGAAAATATTACCCGCGAGCGCAAAGCAACTTAGGGGTCATTTTTGAGGAGGATAAAGAGTTTGGGGAAATAATTCCTACCCCCGGACGAGACGATTATTCCCAGGATTTCGTAGAGAGAGTGAATATCAGCCATTTAGATGAAGAGAAAGGGAGAGAGTTGGTAAAATTACTTAAGAAGTATTCGAAATTGTTTTTGGGAAGGTTAAATGTAGCAAAAGTGGGAGAACATCGAATCAGGCTAGTTGAAGGAGCGGTAAGAAAGAAACCGTACGTTTATCGTATACCAGAAATGTTGAAGTCAAAGGTAGATGAACAAATCAGAGAATTAGAAAAACTAGATTTGATTGAACCCAGTGAAGCAGAAATAGCATACCCAATAGTATGTGTTAATAAGAAGGATGGGACAATGAGGCTTTGTATAGATTTTAGAGCATTAAATGTCGTAACTAAAAAGGATGACTTTCCGATGGAGAATGTAGCTGATTTAATAAATAGTGTAGGACAAGCGAATGTGATAACATGTATAGACATTTTAAAGGGGTACTGGGAGATACCATTGGAGGAGGAGAGTAGAGATTTACCTCATTTAAAACACATAGAGCGGTATACCGATGGAAAGCCATGCCATTCGGTTTAGTTAACGCCGCGGCAACGTTTCAAAGGGTACTAAACACGGCATTAAACCAGTTCCACTCATTCTGTAGAACTTATATAGATGACATCGCGGTGTTTTCTTTCGATTGGGATAGCACATGAAACAGTTAGGCTTAGTGTTGAATAAACTGCAAGAGTTGGGGTTTACTGTGAATGTGGAAAAATGTGTGTTTTGTAAAGCCAATATAAAATACTTAGGCCATGTTATCGGTTCTGGTAGACACCAGCCCGATCCTGAAAAATTAGAGGCCATCCACAACTTAAAACCCCCGAGGACAAAAACAGAGTTGAGAAGCCTACTCGGACTCTGCAACTATTACTGAGACTCGAAGTATTCGGCGTACCCACTAACGAGCTTGACTGGCAAAGGAACGCCAGAAATTATTCCATGGGAAACGGCTCAGGAGCGAGCATTCCAAACGTTGAAGCAGGCGCTATGTCGCGCACCAACTCTCTACACACCATCGATAAACAGGCCATTCATCATCCAATCTGACGCATCTTCATTCGCCATCGGGGCATGTTTATCCCAGAAGAACGAAGAAGGGGTAATTTACCCCATAAGTTTCGCCAGCAAGAAACTGACCTCAACATAACAAAAATGGGCCACCATAGAAAGAGAGGCCTACGCAATTGTGTGGTGTCTCAAAAGGTTTGAGTCCTGGATTTTCGGAGCGCCGATCGAAGTGATCACTGATCACAACTCGTTGACGTACATCACCAAGGGGGCGACTCAATCGGCCAAGTTACAGCGCTGGGCGCTGGCCCTGCAACGCTACAGCTTGACCATCACGCACTGCCCGGGAAACAAACCCGTAAATGCAGACGCTTTGTCAAGACTACCGAGGAGCGAGAATGACATTTAAGGTGTCCTGTATCGACGAATTGAGTGTCGTCTTTGAAGGACTATTCAGGGAAATAACGGGCATTCAAAAAAAACTTTCTTTCTTCAATGCTTTTGAATTGTTTATAACCTGTCTCAGACTTTTTTTCAGGTGCAGTCCTCGAGCTGAAAGTTTTCTTTTACATAGTTAAGATGAGGCGAGACCCTGTTATGAAAAGGAAAAAACTGTGTTCATGTTATGTTTTAGATATTCCTGTAACCCAGTATCAAGGTGACTTGAGTGCTTAATGATTCATACTTTAGGGTTGCACTGTGTTTTCGGCTATATTAAGTAATTGCGTTTTTTTATTAGTTTAGCATTTGTGTTTAATGGTTCATATGCTAAAGTTGCACTGTGTATTCTTTATATCAGGTGATTGTTTCGTGTTATTCATGTGAATTTGTTGTAATGGAGGTCTCCAGGCCTATTCGGTTTTGTCAGATGGATGTTGCAGACTGCAGATGCAACTCCCATCTTGGGGGGGGGGGGGGGGGGTAGGGGGGTAGGGCCTGGAGCCCTATATATATATATATATATATATATAGTGATAACTTCAGACTCCGGGTAGCTAAAAATGTTCAGAGTCAGTCTACTACATTAAATTACAGTTTTATTAAATTTAAGTCGGAAACTTTTTACACTATTTACAATGTTGATCTACCTCTAGACATAGAGGGAACTTTCCTTCGTAATAGCCAAATAATTTCGATGATAAGATGTCGGCAAACAAATTCACAGCGGAACTAGAAGGTCGGTACACAGCCTCTAGAGCATACAACTCTGAAAATAGAATAACTTCGTAAGGAAAGTTATAAATCACGAGAAGCTTATAGAGCGGGCTGCTCTGAAATATGAAGATAACTTCTTGATGAAGTAACGAGCTAACAGAAGCCTGTAGAGCAGGATGCTCTGAGATAGCTATACTTCAGGGTGAAGTATTAGTTGACGAGAAGCTTCGAGCGGGCTGCTCTGAAAAATAAAGTTCAAGATGAAGTCGGTCGCTCCAGGACAACGTAGACGAAAGGTGCTCTCTCGATGAGAGTCTCGACCAAGTCTTTTCAAAAAACTGGATTTCTTCTCCCGGCGTTGGCAATCGTGCTTCCGGTCACGTGACTGCAAATGTTTAGGTTGGCTGGCACAATTTGTGACGTCATGTCCGTTGGCTGTGATTCGCTTGACAACGAAGGCATGTGGTCGGCTCTTATAAATCAGCTGATCTGAAAATCATTAGTTCACGTCGAAATAGTCATTAGTTTACGGATTCCCAGGGGCCGGCAGAAAGGAGCAACCCCACTCTCTGCTTCCAGACACCTTGACGCTGATCGATAGAACTGTTCGCAGGTCACCTGCTGTGGGAGGTTAGTGATGCGACATCGATAACAAAACATCGATATTTTGAAACATCGATATTCAATATTAAAACATCGATGCTAATAAAACATCGTCCAAAAACCATCGATGTTTTTAAACATCGATGTTTTAGAACATCCATTTTTTAAAACTGGTTTAGTAATCTCTAACATTAATGTTACTTCCGTTAGTAGTGGGGGGAGGGGGTGATTTAATTTTTCTCTCTGATTGGGCAGGCACAAATGACAAAAACTTGGTTGCTTTGAGCTACATTGATGACTCAAAATTCTCGCTGTAAATACCACCATGTTTTGCCTTCAAATGTCCAGATAAATTCGTGGTATTGCCAGAAGTTTTGAGGGACTTAAGGCAAATATTGCATTTTGCTAATTTGTCAGTGGTTTTGTAAAAATATTTCTAAACGGTACTTTTGGGAGGGATCTTACTAATAATATTAACGTCAACTTATATAAAACCGGAACAAAACAAAAACTTAAATGGATGCACTCGTGTATATACTATTTGTAAAATAAAACCCCATGGAAAGTTCTGGAGTGTCAGGAACATTCCAAGCGCTCTAATTGGTTCATTGGTTGTTAATTGCCATTTGTCTGTTTGCTAAGGAATCGTTCCCCCTTTTGTATTCGTCCTTTTCAGAATTCAGACTTACATTTACTGAGTGTGAAAATTATGCTAAATGGTAAATCTTTTTTATTACGGTACTTTTTCATAAAAAAAAGCACCGAGACAACGTAAAACATCGAGCACAAAACATCGATGCTAAAAAAACATTGGCTTCAATAAATCGATGTTTAAAACATCGATATTTTTAACAAAACATCGATGTTTTGAAAACATCGACATCGATGTCGCATCCCTATGGGAGGTCTGGCTGTCTGGGTGATTTATTCGGAAAGGTCGTAACGGATTCATACAATGTATATATATATATATATATATATATATATATATATATATATATATATATATATATATATATATATATATATATATATATATATATATATATATATATATATAAATATATATATACATAAATATATATATATGTATGTGTGTGTGTAGATATATATCTAGTACGCCTTGCCGGTACTTTAAACAGCCAGCGCTACATCTCCGAGGTGTTGGAGCCAGTTGTCCTTCCTTACCTTCAGGGCTTGCCCACAGCCATATTTCAACAGGATAATGCGCGACCACACGTGGCACGCATTGTCCAACGGTTCTTCGTCAATCGCCAGATTGAATTGCTTCCCTGGCCGCCTCGCTCTCTGGATCTCTCGCCGATAGAAAACATGTCCATGGTTGCTCTACGATTGACCCAGATTCCATCCCCAGCTGCCACAGCAGATCAACTTTGGCAACGTGTGGAAGCTGCTTGGTCTGCTGTACCCCAAGAACTCATCAAAGTCTCTTTGAATCAATGCCGAGGCGTGTGGCAGCGGTGATCTCCAACAATGGCGGCCTACTCTGGCTACTGATTTTGGCAGGAACCACACTTCACAGAAGTCTAAATTTAATCATTTGATACTTGGTCAACATGTTATCTACAAAATAAATTTTGTTGTGATATCTCTTGTCTTTCTTGGTGTTGCAATTTGGGTGGCCAGCAGTGTATATATATATAATATATATATATATATATATATATATATATATATATATATATATATATATATATATATATATATATATATATATATATATATACACATATATATATATATATATATATATATACATGTTCAGGGCCGTTCCAACCCGAGGGTGCAAGGGGTGCGGGGCACACGGGCGGCAAGTCAAGGGGGGCGGCAAATCAGCCGCCCGGTAAAAAAAAAAAATTAAACTAATTTATTAGTAAAATAATCAATATAAAAATATTATCATTATGCTAGGTAACTACTTTGAGTTAAAAATGCATTTTACAAGTAAATCTGGAAATAAACAAAACCAGATTGGTTTTAAAAACACTACTCCACGTCGCAACCAGTTGGGAAATACATTGTTAATTTTTGCTTTAACACGTTTTAACCCATCATCGCATCAAATCGCGTCGCATCGCCGGCATCGCGTCAGTGCGGGCTGTTTTTGTCAGATTGCAGGAAAATACTCGTTTATGCCCTGAGCCTATAAATACACGGACCGGGATAATTTGCACTATATTAATTTTGAACGTGTCCATCTCAACAACTGAAGAACAAAGCTTCGAACAAAGCAATCGAGCACAAAGTCTCTAATTTTTGTGCTCGATTTTGTGATTGCTGACCAATAAAAATATTTCACAGGTAAGTAAACTTGGTGATATTTTTTCTTTTGCGCGGTTAGCGGTTGGAAATTGAAATAATACATTTATGGTTTGATATTTGTTTTGCAAAAAAAAAGCTAATATTCATTACTTAATTCTATTTTAAATGTTTTTTTTTAATTTTGCAAATGTTAAACATATAATAGGTAGAAACAGGTGTAAACTTGGATTTTTGAACTGCATCACCTTATTTTTTTAACATGTGCGTGAAATATGGCAATTTTTTTTTCAGAAATCGGGAAAATACGATTTTTTTTTATTATTATTAAAGTAAACGTAGGGGGAATTGTATTTAAAATATGAACAAAATTAAAATAAAATCGTTTTGAAACGTTTCTTTGCAAAAGTCAATCTTTATCGAGAAACAGCTTAACTTACATTGCGCCTTTTTTATAAGTTCTTTACGAAAAGAACCTTATTTTTTTACAGATGTCTAATAATCGAAAATAACTTTCTGGGGGCCAATACAGAAAAAGAATATTTGAAAAAGAAGAATCGGCAAAGAAGGCTTGTGGTTCACTAAAAACATTTTTAATCTCAGCAAGATCTCTTGAAGCGCCATCAAGTTCTAGAGATACAAATGTGACGGAGACCGAAATCACAAACCCTAAGGAAGATGTTTTAATTGAACCAGTGAAGCCCTGAAACCAGTGAAACCGAGACCAAAGACCGTGAAGATATTCTTCATGTTTCTTATAAAGATGATGTTTATAAGGATCCTAGCTGTTGGCCTTCCGTACCATCTGACAAAATAAAATTAACTTTAGTAGAGGTAGGCCCTACCCAACTTACAGAAGCGGAGGTGAACTTTCCTTTAAATAAAGATAACAGAGGTTTCTCATCTATTTATTATAAAAAAAATTTAAGTAACGGGGAAATAATTCCAAGAGTTGGGTAGTGTATTCTAAATTAAAAGATTGTGTATTTTGTTTTCCTTGCAAATTATTTAAAACTTTTTCTAGTGCCTTTGTTGAGAGATATAACGATTGGAGACATTTGACTCAAATTATAGAACGTCATGAAACATCAAAAAGTCACATTTATAATACAAAATCTTGGATTGATTTAAATAAATCAATTTCTTCTAAAACAACTACTGATTCTGTAAATGAGAAATTAATAAATATTGATAAAGATAGATGGGTTTCCGTGTTAAAAATTTAAATTTATACCGTTAAATTCTTGGCCGGTCAAAATTTGAGTTTTAGAGGCAAAAATAATAAGTTATACGAGCCACAAAATGGAAACTTTTTAAAATTAATTGAAACAGTTGCAAAGTTTAATGATACCATATCAGACCACCTCACTGGAATTAGCAGAAATCCATCAAATCTGCCTCATTATTTAGGTGTTCATATTCAAAATGAACTTATTTCCCTTTTGGGACAAAAAATAAGACATCAAATAATATCGCTCTTAAAAGTTAGTAAATATCAGTCTATTATTTTAGATTCCACCCCTGATCTATGTCACCAAGACCAAAGTACTGTTGTAGTATTTCTTCTATTAAATAATAAATCAAAGCAAATAGAAATTAGGGAGCATTTTTGGGGATTTATTTCAATATCAGATTCGACAGGACAGGGTTTAACTAATTTTTTTATTAGATTTTTTGGAAAATCACACCATTTGTTCGGGGGATTTAAAGGGGCAGGATAATGATAATGGTGCGAATATGAAGGGTCGCAATAATGGTTTACAAAAAAAAAGTTCTTGACTTAAACCCTAGAGATATTTATGTACCTTGTGCGGCCCATAGTTTAAATTTAGTTGTTAATGACGCTGCAAAAACGTCTTTAGAAATTACAAGCTTTTTTGTAATTGTACAGGAGCTATACGTTTTCTTCTCCGCATCGACTAACGTTGGAAGGTCTTAAAAAAGTGAAATACCAACTTTAACACTTAAGCCCCTTTCAGATACTAGATGGGAAAGCATAAAAGTTCATAGATACAATCTAACAAAAATATATGATGCTTTATATACCATCTATTCTGATAATACTAGAGACTCTGAAACTAGAAGCATGGCAAATTCATTACTTTTGAAAATGAAGTCGTTTAAATTTACAGAGGCTGTTCACACATTTTTTAGACGATGTATATTGTATTCACAAAACTAAATTACATAAAATTCTTGTGTTTTAAATGTTCTATTTGACATCCCTTATTCTGAACTATATTTCGACACCACAATTTCCAGGATAATAATGCCTTTTGAAGTGTCAGAAGAGGTATTCTATCTCATTCCTCCTGAACAGCTTTCCAGAGTCCTGTAAGGGTTTTGGGACGACGTTTGGATAATGCAGATTTTAAAAGTCCGAAAGCACAAAAATCCATAGGTGTTACATCGGGAGATTTAGTAGGGATATCAGTGAAGGGTATGGCCTTGATACCAGTTTTTTGTTCCATTTCTTTTAGGAAATTTACAGTGAATTTTGATGTGTGACTGCTAGCTTTGTCCTGATGGAGTCTCACAGATTGATGGCACTGTGGGTAAAGCGATGATATTTCATTCAGAAAAATTAGGAATAAAATATGTTCCTGATAGTATTTGGAGTCAATCTTGACATTTTTTTCCACTCTCTTTATTTTTAACTTGCCATTATAAGAAAAACCAGCAACAATCATGAATCCCTTAGAAAAACTTTCTTTCGATTCTTTGAATCATGTACTTAAATTTTTTTCTCCCCTTTTATGATAGTAAATGGCTTTTTTTTGTTGCAGTCATTTAAATACACCCATGATTCATCTATTGTGACAATTGTTTTCCATTTTTCTTTGGATAAGTGTTTCTCATATAGAATTCTGCAGCGTGTCCTGCGTTCAGCGATATGATTTGGAAGAAGACGATGCACATAGCGTTTTTTCGCTTTCTTAAGATTTAAATCAACGTTTATCATTTTGTTTACAGTGGACACCGAGCATTTTAATGATTTTGCCACTGTCCTTTGACTAGGGAGATTTTCTTTTAACATTAAACAACGTACCTTTGCAATAGTCGAAGATGTCCGTTTTTTCCTTGGATACTTGTTTGGAATTTTTGTCCCACTTGAGGCTCCAATTTGACGATTTTTTTCCTTTCTTGTTGACGATATTACCTACCGACGCTTTAGATATCACAAAACCATGACTCTCACATCGTTTTTGGATAACGGAGTATACATATTTCTCTTCGGAAAGAGCATAAATGTAGCCTTCGAACCACTGCTTTGTTAAAAACGCCATTTTTAATAAAAACAAAACTTTCAAGCCGCAGACGATAATTTTGACTTTCAAAAACATAGTTCAATTGCAATTATTTCTTTTGCAGCAAACGATTTTTTATTACCGCTTACCAAAATCGTCTAAAAAATGTGCGAACAGCCTCTGTATTTGGTCCATTATTACATGGTATAATGTTTTAACAAAAATTAATATCGCAAGTAAAGCTATGCAGGAATCGGATGCTATACTACCAAATATTATTTTAATGTTAGTGCAACCAAAACATATTTATATATTGCATAAACTGAATTTATAATATATTCTGTAATTAAGGTAAAATCTGTAAGGGTGTCATTTAAGGTAAAAATATTTCAGAGAAATTTCAATTAATCCATACGGTATAATGGGGGGGGGCGCTAAATTATTCTCGCACACGGGCGGCAGCCACCCTAGGAACGGCCCTGTACATGTGTGAGTGTATATATATATATATATATATATATATATATATATATATATATATATATATATATATATATATATATATATATATATATATATATATATATATATATATATATATACACATACTATATATATATATATATATATATATATATATATATACATATATACACTGAAGTGCCACTGAATTAGGGATAGCAAAGCCTATACAAATTGTGTAGCGCTGCGCATCATGTATGCGCAAGTCAGGGCGCTGTGGTAACTGCATATATAGCTCGTACTGTGGTTGTTCTGAATTAGTTGTTGGAATTGCCAGTATGGGTAAACTGCCTGATTTAGACGCCTTCGATCGCGGACAAATCGTAGGTGCGCGACGCATGGGCCATTCAATTTCCGAAATCGTCAGACAGCTAGGATTTTCAAGGTCGACAGTGTCAAGAGTATACCAAAAATACATGGATGGTGGAAAAAAAACTAGCGATCGGGCAAACTGCAAAGGACAATTAGCCTTGACAGTGCGTGGTGAGAGACGACTCAGGCGTATTGTACGTAGCCAGCGAAGCCAAACATTAGCTCAAATTACCACCCAGTTTAATGACGGTGCCAGTCGTACAGTCAGTAAACGGACTGTGCAACGCTCGCTTCACCGTATGGGTTTCGGGAGCCGTCGACCTACGAGAGTACCATTGCTCTATACTCGCCATCGGGCTGCAGGTCTTGCCCGGGCAAGAGAGCACAGAGACTGGAGTGTAGAGGACTGGAAACGAGTAGCATGGAGTGATGAGTCTCGATTCCGACTGCTTAACGCCGACGGGAGGCTGAGAATATGGCGTCAGGCTCATGAAGCCATGGATCCTGCATGCTTGGCTGGAACTGTACAAGGGCATGGTGGCTCAATCATGGTATTGGGTGTTTTTTCGTGGCACAGTTTGGAATCTTTGGTGCGTGTACCAACCTCCCTCCATGCAATTCGGTACGTAGAGTTGCTGGGTGATCACCCCCATCCGTTTATGCTGTTCTGTTATCCGCACGGTAATGGAGTTTTCCAGCAAGAAAACTATACCTCTCACAAGTCCCGGTTGGCTACTGGCTGGTTGGATGAGCATTCCTCTGACTTCTCTGTGATGAATTGGCCACCTAGAAGCCCAGACTTAAATCCTATTGAGCATTTTTGGGATGTTTTGGAACAAGGCGTGAAAGGCCATCACACAGCACCAAACAACCTTACTGAATTATGGACAGCTTTACACAATATTTGGCAACGAATTCCCGTGGAACGTTTCCAGAAACTTGTTGAATCTATGCCTCTCCGTGTGGCAGCCGTTATCAAGGCCAGAGGAGACCCAACTCGTTACTAGGTAGGTATCCCTAATTCAGTGGCACTTCAGTGTATATATATAGATATATATATATATATATATATATATATATATATATATATATATATATATATATATATATATATATATATATATATATATAATATATATATATATATATATAAATATATATATATATATATATATATATATATATATATATATATATATATATATATATATATATATATATATATATATATATATATATATATATATATATATATATATATATATATATATATATATATATATATATATATATATATATATATATATATATATACATATATATATATAAATATATATATGTATGTATATATATAAATATATATATATATATATAAATATATATATGTATGTATATATATAATTATATATACATATATATATATATATATATATATATATATATATATATATATATATATATATATATATAAATATATATATACATATATATATATATATATATATATATATATATATATATATATATATATATATATGTATATATATATATATTTATATATATATATATATATGTGTGTGTGTGTGTGTGTGTGTGTATATATACACATACATACAAATATATATATGTAACAAGAAAACGCGTCTTCCTAAATTGCTTTACTTTAAAGCATATTCTCTTGTTAATAAAGTACGACACCTTTTCCAAAAATTGCAACCTAAAAGTAAAGTAAGTATAATTTATATTAGCCCTGCAGATCATTAAACAGGCATGTGAAGTATCTGAACTCAATAACATCCCCAGATATGAGTGTTAGAAGTTTATGAGATTCCGAATGTCAGTATAGTGTCAAAATTCCTGAAGAGCCCTCGAATCACTCTGAAGTTATGTCTTTATAACGTCAAAAACCCACTTTGCAAGAACTTTATGGGCCACTTATCCTACGCCCAGTTCAACACTTCGCAGCTCTAACAAGCGCGGAATCTATCAGTCCCCGAGAAACTTAAGTGGACACGTGAACTCCACGAATCTGAAGTCGCCCAATTAAAAATTAAGTAGTTTAGGCCCTCTGGCGAAAATATCGCAAAACACCCATTTAATATTGCATGAACGGAAGACTTTCCGCTCTCTTCGTTTCCAACTGTTGTTGCTGTCGGACATGCTGTCCGCTCCTGCTGTTTTTACGTCCCGTCCTGGCATGTACGCCGGACAAGTCATGTGGCCACTGCAGCTAATATCGTCGTAATGCTTCATGATTGAATAAAGGTTATTTTCCTGGATCTATGTTAATCTCCTAGATATCATCAGTGTTTTCCTGAACCACACTCAGCCCGACTGCATCTCTCCAATTTGTGCGCAGCGATTTAATGAATGATCAACACCCTCGTGCCGACTGCATCTCTCCGATAACTTCTGCGCATCAATTCAACTTTTGCTAAATTTTCCAAATGTGATTATTATCACACATATATATATATATATATTATATATATTATATGTATATATATATATATATATATATATATATATATATATATATATATATATATATATATATATATATATATATATATATATTATATATATTATATGTATATATATATATTATATATATTATATGTATATATATATATTATATATATTATATGTATATATATATATATACATATATTATATATACTATATATATTATATGTATATACACTCATGGACAAAAAAATTAGCGCACCAAGAAGGAGTCGTCAAAATGAAACGAAATTTTACATACGTAATGACTACTTTGATATAAGTAAATGATAAGAAAATCAAAGAAAAAAGATAATTTATTTCAGAGAAAAAGGCAAAAGAACGGAGGAGTTAATACTCCGTTGGACCCCCTCTAGGGCGAATGCACGATGCGATACGATCGGGCATTGAGTCATACAAGTTCTGTATGATGTCTTGAGACATTTCGTTCCATATTTGCTGTAACCTTGCCTCTAATTCGTTCAAACTCGTGGGATGCCCAACTCGTCATCCCAAATGATCCCAGATATGCTCGATTGGAGACAAATGTGGGGATCGGGCAGGCCAAGGAAGGGTAGTAACAGTGCGGAGACAGTCTTGTGACATCCTTGCCGTATGAGGCCGAGCATTGTCTTGTTGAAAAATGGCTCCTGGGAGCCGTTACATGAGTGGCAACACATGTGGTTGCAGGATTTCATGAACATACCGCTGGGCTGTCATGGTGCCACGGAACAATACTAGGGGTGACCGTGTATTATAGGCAATGGCACCCCATACCATCACACCAGCTGTGGGAGCGATGTGTCTCTGTACAGCAAAGGCAGGATTGAAGCGTTCACCACGGGCTCTCCACACACGAACACGATTGTCATCACTGCCGAGATTGAATCTGGATTCGTCGCTAAAGACGACCTGGTTCCATTCCGCTGCAGTCCAGTTTCCTCGTGCGCGGCAAAACTCCAAACGGAGGCGTCGATGGGTGGGCGTCAAGGGCAGCACACGTAATGGGCGCCGCGATACCAACTGTCCTTCAGCCAGGCGCCTTCGTATGGTTCGAGAAGACACTGAAGCCCAGGCACAGGTAGCACCTAGTGAAGGTGCTACCTGTGCCTGGATGGCGGTCGATGAAGCAGTTGGTTGTACGCGTGCATTTCTTACGATGTGGCGGTCTTCTCGACGACTGGTCTGTCGAGGGCATCCTGAGCCTGGTCTTCGTGTACATGACATCTCTTGGGTCCACTCGTCCCAACACCTCCTCACAACACAATCAGAGCGGCCTAATTGACGAGCTACTCGCCTAGCTGACCACCCAGCTTCCATCATCCCGACGATTCTCCCCCTCTCAAACTGCGACAACTGCTTATATTGTCTTCGAACACGGCGTAATGGCATGTCTATCTCAGCTCTTCCTTTGTAAATGATTCAGCACACTCAAACAAGCTTTGGTTACCTGTTTTATACTCCACAGAGTACGATGTTCAACGCCCTCTACCGGCTATACGTAATGCGCAATCACGCTGCATTTCTAATCATTTGCATATCTCCCCGACATGTACCTTCATTGGAAGTTTCGTCACGATCCCGCAATTATTTCTTGGTGCGCTAATTTTTTTGTCCACGAGTGTATATATATATATATATATATATATATATATATATATATATATATATATATATATATATATATATATATATATTATGCCCGTACCTCACGCCGCGGAGGAGAGGCATAGCACTTATCGGAGGCGTAGCCGGCACGAGGGAGTGATGCAGTTGGGCGAAGTGTTGATCATACCGTAAAGCGCTGCACACAACTTGGAGAGAAACACACATGGAGCCATAGATGAAATACACAACTTCGAGGATTTGCTTTATTTATTTGAAAGCCTTGGCTGCAGCGGCCACATGACTTGGCCTGACGAGGCGCGGATTACCTTATAAGACAAAAGCGGACCGCATGTCCGACAGCAACGAGAGTTAGACCCCAAGAGAAACAATCTTCTTTTCACGCACATCGTAAATATGTGCTTTGCGATATTGACGCCAGAGGGCCTAAAACTTCTTACTATTTTAATTGGGCGACTTTAGATTCGTGGAGTTCAAGTGTCCACTTAAGTTTATCGGGGACTTTACTGCTAGAACCCGCGCTTGCTAGAACCGCGACCTCTTGACCTGAGTGTAGGATAAGTGGCCATAAAATTCTTGCAAAGTGTGGTTTTTGACGTTACAGAACCTATAATTTCAGAGTGATTCGAAGGCTCTTCAAGATTTTTGACACTATACTGACATTCGGAATCTCATAACTTCTAACACTCATATCTGGGGATGTTATTGAGTTCAGCTACTTCACATACCTGTCTAATGATATGCAGGGATAATATAATTTATCTTATTTTACTTTTAGGTTCCAATTTTGGAAAAAGGGGTCGTGCTTTATTAACAGGGTAATTTTAAATACGCTTTATATAATGGTGGGCCGTTATTATCACATATATATATATATATATATACATATATATATATATATATATATATATATATATATATATTATATATACATATATATATATATATATACATATATATATACATATATATATACATATACATATATATACATATATATATATATATATATACATATATATACATATATATACATATACATATACATATATATATATATATATATATATATATATATATATATATATATATATATATATATGTAGGAACTCGATCTCCTGCGAGTCTCCACTTATACTAGAAACTGTGGTCGGTGTCTAGGGGTTGTTATTCTCAGTCTTATAGAAACCTTTCCGCTTACTGCACGGCGGAACTAGACTCTCTTACACTCAGAGTAATACAGTACTCAATTAAAGACAGAGTCACTGCTTCAACACACAAACTATATATTGACACATATAAACTATTTACATATCTAGAGATACGTTACATATAAAATTACACGTCAAGCCGCACCAGGCCTCCACAATCTAAATGGGTTAAAGCATCTGGCCGTCTGCCGAGATAGGATTGACTAAGCCGCCGTCTGCTGCTTGTCCGGAGCTAACGTCATGCCCCCTTCGAGACTGTCTCTCCCTTCGCAGCCGTCTGCTGCTTTCAGCACCTCTTACCAGGTCGGGACCCAATCTCAGTCTGTCCTCTCAAATACTTTTCTCCCCGTTCATCTCTTGAAAACCTAATAGCGCTGTCGTCGCATAGCGTACACGGCGACATATGGCTGGAGCCCTGGGATAACACAATTCCCATATATATATATATATATATATATATATACATATATATATACATATATATACATATACATATATATATATATACATATATATATATATATATATATATATATATATACATATATATATATATACTAGCGGCCCGTCCCGACTTTGTCCGGGTTGAACAAAATATTATACCAATAAATTTCCAGTTGATAGCCATTAAATTGTAAATCTTTTTTTACCTTAATAATAACCTAAATAATACCTCAAATAAATTTTATGTTAGTTAATAATTAAAATAAATTTTTTAAAAGAAAAAGGCGTGCCGGAGAACGGCTAGGTTTGAACCGCTAGCGTCAGAACAGAAGCCCACCGCGATAGCACCACGCTAAGGATCGTAGAAGACTTTGGCACAAAAAGCGGTAGAAGACAGTAGCGGAATCAATGGAGATTCTTAGGATTAAGTCCCTAACTTTATTTCTACTGATCAGATATACATAATATATAACCTATGTCCATCTGGAATAATGTACCTTTCAAACAGTGAAAGAATTTTTCAAATAGGTACAGTGGTTCTGAAGATTACCCTCCACGTACAAAATCTCTCTCTCTTTATATATAAGTACTAGCGGCCCGTCCCGACTTTGTCCGGGTTGAACAAAATATTATACCAATAAATTTCCAGTTGATAGCCAATAAATTGTAAATCATTTTTTACCTTAAATGTCCAATAAAAAGCGTAGTTCCAAATGTAGTTTTCTTCAATAAACCCTTTAACGTTGCCAGTTTCAAAAATCCTTTTTGTATTTATCAATACCTCCTCTACTTGAATCTTAAAAATATTAAACCTTACGGGGTGGGATAGCATATATCCGAAGCACACATACTCTCGAAAAATACGGTGTGATGTCGGCAGAGATATAGTCTCGAATTCCACTTCGTTGTGACTTTCCTAACGTCTTTGCCCCCAAAGAACAATTGGGTGACATTCTGGGAACGGAGGGTCAATCTTGCCGAAATGTACTGAATAATAATCTTTTGTCGTTCTAGCTAGAGGCTATTTCTTTTCAGGCGAGAGACATCAGAAGGGCGGTTCACCCGCGGTTCATCCATTTTCAGCCTTTTGAGAGATGAAAGAGGCACGAAGTGCCGATAAACAACTATTGAAATTCTTCTTCAATAGTAAGAAAGCAATAAGAAAGCAATTAACCACTCTTTCTCCTGACCCCCCCACGCTGAATGTCCCCCACGTAAAATGGGGATAGGAAGTAGATAACATTTTCCCGTTGTCAAGAGCGGTTTCGAAAACGGACCCCGTAAGCTAAAGGGTGTTGCTATGGTTAATTGACTGCGGTTGACAAAGGAAAAGATGTAAGGTACATTTTAATGTACAAAAGTTGTACATTACCCTCCACATACAAAATCTGCTTTCTCTCTTTGTATATTATTATAGAAGTATAGATACACATTGGTATCCCAAAATTAGAATAAGAGATGAAATAAAAATACAAAAATAAAAAAGGATTTTAAGTAAAGAATTTTTTTTAATTATTTTAAGCACCTAAAATAATATTCAAATTAATATTACGTTATTTATTAATTAAAGTTAATTTTTTTAAATAAAGAGGTGTGCTTGAGACCGTAGTTTTATTCAAAAATAAAAAAGGATTTTAAGTAAAGAATGTATTTTTAATTATTTTAAGCACCTAAAATACTATTCAAATTAATATTACGTTAGTTATTAATTATAGTTAATTTTTTAAAAGAGAGAGGTTAAGAGATGAAATAAAAATACAAAAATAAAAAAAGGATTTTAAGTAAAGAATGTTTTTTTTAAATAATATTAAAAAAATTTCAAAATAATATTCCTAAAATAATATTCAAATTAATATTACGTTGATAAACAATTAAAGTTAATTTTTTAAAAGAAAAAGGCGTGCCGGAGAACGGCTAGGTTTGAACCGCTAGCGTCAGAACAGAAGCCCACCGCGATAACACCACGCTAAGGATCGTTGAAGACTTCGGCACAAAAAACGGTAGAGGACAGTAGCGGTAACAATGGAGATTGTTAGGATTAAGCCCCTAACTTTATTTCTACTGATCAGATATACATAATATATAACCTATGTCCATCTGGAATAATGTACCTTTCAAACAGTGAAAGAATTTTTCAAATAGGTGAATTGGTTCTGGAGATTACCCTCCACGTACAAAATCGCTCTCTCTTTATATATAAGTATAGATGATCAGATATAAATAATATATAGCCTATGTCCATCTGGAATAATGTACCTTTCAAACAGTGAAAGAATTTTTCAATTAGGTGCAGTGGTTCTGGAGATTACCCTCCACGTACAAAATCGCTCTCTCTCTCTTTATATATAAGTATAGATGATCAGACATACATAATATATAGCCTATGTCCATCTGGAATAATGTACCTTTCAAACAGTGAAAGAATTTTTCAAATAGGTGCAGTGGTTCTGGAGATTACCCTCCACGTACAAAATCGCTCTCTCTCTCTTTATATATAAGTATAGATGATCAGACATACATAATGTATAGCCTATGTCCATCTGGAATAATGTACCTTTCAAACAGTGAAAGAATTTTTCAAATAGGTGCAGTGGTTCTGGAGATTACCCTCCACGTACAAAATCGCTCTCTCTCTCTTTATATATAAGTATAGATGATCAGACATACATAATATATAGCCTATGTCCATCTGGAATAATGTACCTTTCAAACAGTGAAAGAATTTTTCAAATAGGTGCAGTGGTTCTGGAGATTACCCTCCACGTACAAAATCGCTCTCTCTCTTTATATATAAGTATATATCATGAAGCTACATAAGGAGGGTAAGCTTCAATGGGGAATTCCTCGAAAAATGGACCGATTATGGTCGCTCACCGGCAGATGGCGCGACATGTTCCTCTGGTTCGCAGTTTTCATTGAGTTATATGGACACGTGTTTTAGAAAATTGTTTTACAAATTTTTAAATTTATTCTGTGCACAGATATGCCAACATGTTTTTCACCTGGTTGTTCCAGTGGCCAGATTTCATTATAAATTATGTTGCTGGTTATGTTGTTAGGAGGATCAGTAGATTTTCTAAATGTGACCAATGCATTCAAAACTTACCATTATAAACAGCAATACTGATCAAAGTAAATTAATTAAAAATAAATAATAATAAATAAATAATAAAAAGATAATTAATAAATAAATAATAAATTTATTTTTTAAGTAATAAAAGAAATTTATACTGGTCCTCTTATGCCAGAAATAGGTTGCAATGAGCAACATAACATTAATTTAATTCAAAATGTTGTCAACTTTTTCTAATTCCGCGCATGCATTTTATATGCAGACAAGAAAATAAAAATTTTCAACTCTGTGCTAAAGGTGAAAAATTAAGAAAACAGTCAAAATTATAAATCACATTTATTATTAAATTTAAGCTTTTATTTTATATTACTTTTGAATTGAATATCAATAAATAATGTTATAAATATCTGTAAAACCTGTCATGTATAATTTTTTGTTCAAATTTATCTATAGTAAATTGTATATCAAGCATTAATTTTTTATTTTATAATAATGTATTAATAGTGTATGTTGTTAGTTTCAATTCTTTATAATTATGAAATACTTTCTTTTACTGTGAGTACATCTTTTTACTGTGAGTACAATAAAACCCATACTTTGTGTAACTAGCTCGCTGTAGAAAATAATGGATCATTATTTACTCATTTCCCTTAAGGGGAGTGGTCACTTTTACGTACCTTTAAAATTATCATTTTTAGACCTATGTTCGTTTGTATGTACTACTCATGATTTTTGCTTGATTTACATGAAATTTTTTGAGTAACTGCCTATAATATTGTTTATTATAGATGCAATTTTTCAAGGTAATTAATAAAAATGACTTTTTATGCATAAAAAGTGAATATTTTTTTTTTAAATCGAGCATTTTGCAGTCAACTACTGTGCGCAGTCTGTCAAAATAAATTATTAAGGTACATTAATAATTTTTAACTATATGTGATTACAATACTTCAGGCAACAATATAAAGAAACATTATTCTAAAATATATTAAAACATTTTAGTACGTGCTATTTTTAATTAGAAATTTCAAAAATGACTGAGTAAAAGCTTATAAAAAAATCTTTAAAAAATTAAAATATATTAAGGTTCAAAAATTTTGGTGGATTTTGTTGTCTAAAGTGTTGTAATCACATATAGTAAGCAATTATTAATGTAACTTAATAATTTATTTTGATAGAATGCGCACAGTAGTTGACTGCAAAATGCTCGATTTTAAAAAATATTCACTTTTTATGCATAAAAAATCATTTTATTTTTTTATTAATTACCTTGAAATATTGCATATATAATAAACAGTATTATAGGCAGTTACTCAAAAAATTTCTTGTAAATCAAGCAAAAATCATGAGTAGTACATACAATCCAGCATAGGTCTAAAAATGATACTTTTAAAGGTACGTAAATGTGACCACTCCCCTTTTAAGGAGGGAGATCACCTTAAACCTTCAAAAAACTCAATTTTTTATTATGATTTAATTTATGATTTAATAAGGAATCTTATGAAAAAAATTTAAGTCGATACTACAATTAGAACCAAATTTATGGCCAAATGTATAAAGCTAATAGTAAAGTAATTTATAGAAAATTTAAACTTTAAATTGCTTTTTCTAAAAACTTATTTTGAAACTTGTGCGCACTATTTCTTCAAAACTAATCATCACAAATTGCTAAAATGTTTTGTATACATGTATATTTTGCATGTTTCTACAATTTCTACCTAAATTAAGGTATTTTTTGCAGAAAATTTTTTTTTTAATTTATATTTTTTTGTACATTACAATACATTTGCCTGAAAAAAATATTTTTAATGCGAAATATGTTAACTATTTTAGGTGCAGATTAAATTATAACCTATGGATAAAATATACACAAATAATTTAATATAAATCTCTTTTACTTTTAAAAAATACTCTGTACATTGCATTGATCTAAGATTCACTATTCATAAAACATTTTTTTCTTAAAATAATTTATAATATTCTCCCAACAATTCTATTTTTTTTTTCTAATAGATAAAACTTTGTACAATTCACCTTTAAAAATTGGTTCAAATTAATTTCAAATTAACTGTTTAACAACACATTAAGCTTGGTAGTAAAATCAGTGTATTTTTGTGCATACAAAGGTGATCTCCCCCTTAAGAATTTTAATGAAGTTTAGCAAAAAAGGCAGTTCAAATAAACATTTTGAATGAAGATAAACAATTGTTAAGGTGAATAAATAATTTCATATTAAAAATGCACTTTAAAAAAAACTTATTTCTTTTGAAAAATACGAAAAATTCATATTAAAGCGTATGGTTTCCGTGTTATAGAGGCAACAGATCAGGCGCGCGCGCCATCTAGTGGTGGCGACCAAATCGGAGACACATTTTTAACACTAGCTTCCCCTCCTTCTGTAGCTTCATGGTATATATATATATATATATATATATATATATATATATATATATATATATATATATATATATATATATATATATATATATATACATATATATACATATATATATATATACATATATACATATATATATATATATATATATATATATATATACAGTAACCACCGCTTATAGTGATCAGTGGTTATAAGAATCAACCGTTTATAAGAATCAATATCGCAAAAACAAATACAAATGTATTATTTCCATGTTAAAATTTCCGCTTTAAAGAATCAATCCACCGGTTATAAGAATCAGTTTGCAATCTTCGCCTTCCTTTCATTTTTCCAAAATATGCCACTTGAACTCTCAAAAGGTACGAAATTCTTTCTTAAATTTTTGAAAAGAAAGATTGATAAAACTTTGGGGTGGAAAACAGTCGTAAAATACATTCCTTTAGACATAACATAAGAGTTTCTCCTTATACGTTTTTGCTAAACACTGTCTTATTAGCTTTACCCAGGGGCATCTAACCCGCCCGGGTCCGATTTCACTTTTCTCCAGACAGGCACTCCTTTTTTCCCACCACTTACTTCCTGGTAGCGGATTTCTGGACCCTGAAACACATAAATCTTCCGCAAAGTGTCCACCATCACTTACGCAAACGGGACAGTGGATTCAGCACTTCAAACTACGAAACGTAAACGGATCCATTTTGCTGAATCAGATGAACCAGATGCTGAATCAAGCGTTTCACGGTTTTATTCAGAATCAAACCGTGAAACGTAAGCTATAAAGTGAATCTTCGTCTGAGACTGTAATAAGCATACGTCGCTAGTATTCACTTTAGTTTTCTAACAAAATTGCCAGTTAGTGTTAGAACTTTTTGATAGTCAAATTCAAATATGATAAAAACAAGGAAAACTCTTAGTTTATCTGAAAAACAGAACTTGTTAATTATATATGATGCTCTTCCAAAGTGTAGTCAAAGAGAAGCTGCCTCTTGTTGATTTTATAATCATGTGTTGTTACTTATAGGTCTAGAAATTGAGTTATAGTATTTGTTTAGAAATTGAGTATTCTTAAAATTATAAAAAATAATTTTAATAAATGATAAATAACGTAAATTAAAAAGTATTTAATGGTAAATTATGTATATATGTGCCTGTGTGTTTATATATATGTACAAGTATATATTTGTGTATGTGTGCCTGTCCAAAGGGAAGTTTCGGTTATAAGAATCAACCGCTTATAAGAATCAAAAACAGTGATAACAAACGTGATTCTTATAAGCGGAAATCACTGTATATATATATATATATATATATATATATATATATATATATATATATATATATATATATATATATATATATATATATACATATATATATATATACATATATATACATATAGATATATATACATATATATACATACACTCAAGAGCCAAAACATTATGACCACCTGTCAATAACGAGTTGGCCCACCTTTGGCGCGCAACACAGCTTCAACCCGCCTTGGCATGGATGCCACAAGTCCTTGGTAGATGGCCGGAGACAGATTGTACCAGATGTTTAAGCAACGGTCACACAAATCAGAGATATTGCGAATTGGTGGTCTTTGAGCTCTGAGCTGCCGTCCCATGACATCCCAAATGTGTTCTATCGGATTGAGATCCGGTGAGTTAGGCCGCCAGGACATTAACTGGAATTCAGCATCATGTTCCTGGAACCACTCCAACACAATTTTAGCCTTGTGACACGGGGCGTTGTCCTGTTGGAACATTCCATTTCCAGCTGGAAAACAGAGGCCATGTAAGGGTGCAACTGGTCCGCAATGATGTTCAGATACCCTGTAGCATTCATGGTCTGCTCTACCACAACCACGGGTCCCAGAGACGCCCAAGAGAACATCCCCCAAAGCATAATACCGCCACCACCGGCCTGTGTATGACCTACTGTACATTCAGGAAGCAACAGTTCGCCTGGAAGACGACGTATCCTGACACGGCCATCGGCGTGATGAATGACAAACCGTGATTCATCTGACCAGGCAACTCTCTCCCATTGATCCATGGACCAGTCACGATGTTCGCGGGCCCAGCGCAGGCGCAGTTGGCGATGACGCTTGGTCAGCAAAGGCACACGAGTGGGACGTTTGTTGCGTAGCCCCATATCCAACAGTGTCCGCTGAACAGTGTGCTACGATACTCTTCTACTTGGCCCTGCATTGTATTGGGTTGTCAGCTGAGCCACTGTCTGGCTCCGGTTTTGCTTCACCATGCGAGACAGTCTCCAACGACCTTTTTCTTTGATAGCGTGTGGACGTCCAACACCATGTCGTCTACTGTTGGTTTCACCGTCATTCATCCACTTTGCATAAGTACTAACAACTGTAGGTCGCGAACAACCCACGAGTCGTGCAGTTTCGGAAATACTTGTTCCGAGCCTTCGAGCCATTACAATCTGCCCTCTATCAAAGTCGCTTAGATCCGCAGCCTTTCCCATCACACACAGAAGTAAGTGAAATAATGATTCTTCAGACTCTCCAGCAGCAGTTAAATACCACTTCCACCTGATCACGTGCCTTCCACGTCATCCAGGCGAATTCATTGCAAAATGTAGGGGTGGTCATAATGTTTTGGCTCTTGAGTGTATATATATATATACATATATATATATATATATACATATATATATATATATATATATATATATATATATATATATATATATATATATATATATATATATATATACAGTTGGTTCTCTGTTTAACGACGCTCTACTTAACAACGATCTCTATTTAAAGACGATATTTCCCGGTCCCGGTCCCTCCGACGTAAAAAAATTCTATTTTAAGACGATTTTGTTTCTATTTAACGACGATTTTTTCTTACATGATAAACTTTTTCTTCAACATTTTATCTACTGGAGGGTTACTTTCTGTGGGGGAGTTTGGTTTCAAAAAGAGACCCGGAATTTCCTTTATGTTTGTTGCAATCATAGACTTGTTGCAGTGGAAAAAACCGGGGGAGGGGGGGGGGGGATTACTGTTTCTCGGAAGATCGAACATTCTTCCCTGGTGGATCGAATTTCTTAGTGCGGGTGTGGAATCACTCTATTGTACCTACCATGTTGTCATGTGATTTACGAACTGTCCAAAAGCACCCCTCTCTCACTCCTTCTGGGAAGCACGTGTTCATGTTTAGAGAATTGAGGCAGTGAAAGGCAAAGTGGTGTAAATCACATTTTCAACTTTTTTTATTTGAGGGCAAATATGTAATCTCCATGTTCAATTTATAGTGGAATTGCAAATAATTATTGTTTGCAATATTATAGTAATTATTATGAATAATAATTTGTTCAGTTTGTAGTGGAATTTTTGTAGTTTTTGCAGTAAAACGCTTTTGACTTACACCACTTTCCTTACTGATTTACACCACTTTGCTTTTCACCGCCTCAATTCATGGTTGGGTGTAGGAGCTCATTCTAGTACGAATACGAGGTGAGCAGATCAAAATGGCATCAAAGCGAAAGCATCTTACGCTACACGAAAAAGGGAAAATTATTGAAAACTGGGAAGAAAGTGTTGGAATAACAAAAGTACAATTCGCAAGACAATTTCAGATACCCGAGTCTACTCTCAAAGGCATTTTAGCAAGCAAAGAGAAAATTCTTGAGGAAGCACAAAAATTTGGTTTGAGATCCAAATCCAAACGGCAGAAAATTCAATGTGGCCGATCAGAAGAGTTTGAGAAGGCAGTCCTGCAATGGTTTCATCAAGCAAGAGCATCTAACATTCCAATTTCCGGAGTGATATTTAAAGAAAATGCTATTATTCTGGCAGAAAAGTTTGGAATGCAAAATTTTCAGGCTTCGGCTGGTTGGCTAACAAAGTTCAAAGAAAGATACGGGCTTGTATTTAAAAGAATATCTGGCGAAAGCGGCTCCGTAGATAAAAAAAATAGTGGATGAATGGAAAATAGTGCTGAAGGGGAAATTAGATGGATATGATGAGAAGAATATATTCAATGCAGATGAGACGGGCCTATTCTACAATATGGTGCCTAATAAAACCTTAACGTATATGGGCGAAAAGTGTTTTGGTGGAAAACACAGTAAGGGACGATTGACTGTTTTACTGTGCACTAATTCGGATGGATCTGAGAAATTTCCACCACTAGTTATAGGCAAATCAAAGCAACCAAGGTGTTTTAAGAATATCACCAGGAAACCTTGTGAGTACCGCAATAACAATAAAGCGTGGATGACATCACAAATTTTTATTGACTGGATTAGAAAATTTGATGCAAAAATGCATCGAGAAAAGTGAAAAGTTTTACTTTTAATCGACCGATGCACTGCACATACTCCAAATATCCCTGGACTTACAAATTTGACTATCCATTTCTTACCAGCTAATTGCACTAGTAAGTTGTAGCCATTAGACCTGGGTATCATTCGCAGTGTGAAAGCATACTACAGAAAGT
Organism: Dolomedes plantarius; assembly: GCA_907164885.2. Lineage (NCBI taxonomy): Eukaryota > Metazoa > Arthropoda > Arachnida > Araneae > Dolomedidae > Dolomedes > Dolomedes plantarius. Next base: position 31,020,701 of record OU015503.1, read on the forward strand.
CTTTAATTAGGAAATTAATAAACAATTCGGCTGACAGTATAAAAATTAGAAAATTCACAATCTTGGAAGCAATGCACATGATAACATCAGCATGGAAAGAAGTTTCTTCATCCACAGTAAAAAACTGCCTTCGAGTAGCTGGAATTCACAAATACCTTGTAATGGAACTGTAAAGTACGGATGTAGAAATCAACGAAGATGACATTACCCCTGAAGAATGGAGAAGTCTTGTTGAAGATGAGGATGTTTCAATTCAAGATTTCTACAATTGTGATAAATATGTTTTAACAACAGATTTCAGAAATGTAGAACAAATTTATTAAGATATTGTAAACGAAAACACAGTGTCAGACGAAGAAGGTGAGGTTGAAGACACGGAAAACGTGACACTGCCACCGTCTTACACAAATGCAATTTCTGCTCCAGATGTTCTCCGACGCTATATTACATCGAAAATGGAAGGTGACTCATTTAACATTTTAGAAAATCTGGAAAAGAGAATAACGAAAACAAGGCGAATGAAGCAATCAACACTTTTTGAATTTTTCAAAACGTAATTTATTGTATTGCTTGTACTCTTTTTTTTTCAATGTAATTTAAAATAACTTTTTGTGAATAAAATAATGATGATAATAAAAATAACATTTTTAAACACGCCAATATATTAAGAAATATATTGAGTCCTAAACCTGTAAAGTATGAAGGGAAATGTTATTTTTTCACAAATTCTGTTTAAGGACGATCTCTACTTAAGGACGATTTTTCACGGTCCCTTGAAAGTCGTTAAACAGAGAACCAACTGTATATACATATATACATACATATATATATATATATATATATATATATATATATATATATATATATATATGTGTATATATATATATATATATATATATATACATACATATAAATACACACAATACATGAACAGTGTATAGGCGTCAATCGAAATATTTATAAAGTAGCGGGAAAAACTTTCAAACTAAAAAAAAATATGAAATTTATAATAATATTAGAAAATTAGAATTATCAATTTTTTTAATATATAATAAAGAAATACAAACTTTTATTAAAATTAACTTATTAATTATTTAAGTTATGGATTATATCCACTTTTAATATAATTAGCAGCAAACATCCATTCAGAACTAAAGAAAGAATATAATTATTTGCTCTTTTTCTTTTGAAAATAATGTATAAAACGGAAAAATACAGCTATAATCTTTGAAATGCATAAAACTGTAAAATATATGTATATTCTTTGAAACGCACAAGTAATGCATGAATATAATTATTTATTAAGAATCGGGAAGAACTCGACCCGCCTTTGAATAAATTATTAAGAATCGGGATTGACCCCCCAAAAAAATCCCGCCTCTAAATAAAAAAAACTACAAATGAGAGTTCTTTTGAGTAGTACAATTCTTTCCACGCCAATTTTGGTGTTCGGAAGCGAAATTTCGCCAAAATCTCGCCAAAACGGTCCTCCTTCCGTACCATACCCGAAAAATTTAACTTTTACGCACAGGAATGAGGCCAGAAATAATAACCATGGTGGCCTTAGGACGCCTAGAAAACTCTTTAGGATCATAGTCCGGGAGTTTTGCAAGGTCTTCATTATTAACTGAACTGAATAGAAGTTTTCATAAAAGTTTATAGATAGCTCCTTAATGTGGTGCAGAATAGGTTCTATTGTCATATCTGTATGTATTACTTCATCACACAGGTACCAAGGGGCTTTCCTAATCCCACGTAGAGTTTAATTTTGCATTGTCTGCAGCCTTTGAATATGAGTGTCCGCTGCTGATCCCCACACCGGAGCAGCATAGAGCAAGATGGGTCGAAGGACAGTCGTATATAATAAAAGTTTATTTTCCATACTCATTTGATTCTGGTACAGGAGGTGAGCTAAGTCCCTGCGGGCTCTAAGAAATTTTCCAATATTGGATACTATATTTTTTTCCAAGTTAACCTACTACCTAGATAAACTCCAAGGTATTTGTCCTGTCTCTCGAAGTGCACTGAGTAACCATACACTATGACCGGCGGAGGTGGAATTCTGTTAAAACTAAAAAATATAGCTTTCGTTTTAGCAGGGTTTAATTTAAGTCTCCTCCGTTCGAACCAACGTTCAAGTATGTCAATGTGCCTTTGAAGGTATATGTGCATATTTCTTGTGTTGCGATTCTTCGCTAAGATTGCAGTGTCGTCAGCAAACATGGCCAGTGTTGTGTTTGTAGAGTGTGGAATATCATTAATAAAGATGTTAAACAAAAGTGGTCCGAGCTTCGAACCTTGTGGAACACCTGCGTTAATGTTACGTGTAGAAGAAGTTAAATTGGTGTAGCGGACTTTAAAAGTTCTATTAAGTAGATAGAAATGAATTAATTGAATAATTTCAGAGGTGGGCAATGGCCCTTTATCGATGGCCTTGGACAATAAATAGCCTTTCTTGATAAAAATTTCCTCACCGGGGTCTTTAGTCTTACGTCAGGTTTCTCTATTGGAATTTCAAAGACTCATAGGTCTAGAGAATCTTCTGTTTTTATGGGCATGTGATATTAATAATTTTATCCCTCGAAATATTGTCCGAAAGATCGCTAGTTCGGGAAGACTTATCGCATGTTCTTTCTTTGACGTCATGAGTTATCATGAGACCTATCTACCCGCTCAGTTGTTTTGAAATCATTCCCCGATAAGTAACTAGCATGCTAGATTCAGTCGTTCAGAAACATTTCAACTCTAGTATCCATGTTATGATTTCTTATTTCTGATTGTAATGAAAGTATTACGATTTTCTTACTCAAATCTCGCTTGATGTTTCTTATGTTCGTGTTGGTAAGTGGGCTTTTTGCACTATATAGCCTTAAACCATTTTTTATTTTCTCTGGTGTATTAAAATTTCAACTCAAAGCGGTTTGTGTACATAATAGCTTAGTTTGATTTCTTTTGTTTTTCTCTTACAGATTTTGTTCCGCTTGTCATGGAATTGAATTAAAATATTGTAAATTTTCATATTTTCATTAATCATACTCAAATTTACCCTGTCTGTGAACAATCGAGGAAATATTATTGTTTTTATCCGTGATAAATTCCAACAGTTACTGTTTCAGCGGGGTTCAGTTCTCACTTGGCATCATTAAAGTATTTTCTAAAATCATGAGAAAATTTTAATAGATTTTTCATTTTGCAAATTTTGTAAGCTTATCTTTTTTAAACGCATTTTTATATTGGTAGAAGTAAAAGGTCTTTGATTGAAACAACAGATATCGTAGTACAAAAAATCTTCGTTAAATTTAAAGTGTTCATGTAATTGATATTATAATTCTGCTTAAACAAAAAGATTAGGGTCTAATGATAAACTAATCCAAGTGAGGTAATTTTATCTTTTGTGTTTAACCTTTACCCGGTGATCAACCGTGTTACTTGTTAATCTGTTCATTTGTTTTGAACATGCCTTTAAGTTTTATGAAAAGAAAATGGTAACTTCTGTGCAGAATGATTTTCTATTCCTTATAAACATTGGTTAAACTCAAACTTCTTGGGTTCTTTTTTTTTATGTACTATAAAACTTAAATCCATGCCCTACTTTCTTGTGAAACAGATGAAAAAAACATGAACTAGATAGAATACTGTTGATATCTCTTCTGAACGGTATTCACAACCTAACAGCTAAAAATTATTTTTAATATATATTAAAATCTTTATACAACAATTAGGCTTATCTTAACAGCTTTTAACTAGGCAGTCACTAAGTTATAATCAATCCAGATACTTATCTTCTCTATGTCATTAAAATATGTGTCTCTTTGCACTGACTGATATTGTTTATTAGACCTTATATACATGTTATTATTTTTCCTGATGTTGTTAAGATGCAAATTTTTTTTCTAAATCCTGATGTATAAAAGTGTACAGGTATTCCTCGACTTACGTCTGAAATTTTTAAATTTTAAAAAAAAGTTCTCAAAAATACTGTTCTCCAAATGTACAGCACATACCTATATGTATTACATATTTGTTAAAAAATATGATGCAATATTCTGCAATACTGCAAAAATTTAGGATGTAATAGTTTTGATATCCACACGATAAATCAAATAAACCTTCATTGGCTTTAGAAATGGCTTCAGCTTTTCATTATATTAATAAAGGACTACAACAATTAGAAGTAATGGATCCAAACAGGACTGGATTTAGACTTGAAGACCCTAAGCTATTAAGATATGGGGCCCTTTATTTGTCCAGATATTCTATGTTAGTGCCAAATATGATTTTCAGATGCATAGAGGGTTAAACTGAAATACAATTAAGAAGTATGTAGATAGTGAAATAATAATTCTTTAACTTAAAATCATTTTTATTCATAACAAACTTAAAAATGCAGACTCTGGTAAAAAGAAACAAAAGTTCTTTTAAAAGGCACAATTTACAAAGGCTTATCTAATCTCTTGAAACATCTTATAAGGATTAAGGAATTATATTAAACTAAAATATTGTCTTTCTTGCCTTTGCCAGAACAAAGTCACTGATGACATCATCAAATGATAAACTGCGTAATTTGTCACTTTCTATGCACATGAGACTGAGGGAACATCTTGGGGGAATTTATCTTGAGTCATTGTTGTTTTAAATTAATTTTTAATCCTCTTCAGCTGAGAAAAAGATCTTTCTTCAGAGCAATTTGCAACCCTTATACTAAGAAATAATCTCAAAATTGCTTCTACATTAGGGAATGCTGAGTGGACACGATCGTTAAATATTACCGTATACAGATCCTGATGTGTCAGACTATCATGTTCTGCTGAACCATGGGCTTGACTATGTCTAACATATTAATGAAAATGCTTGACTTCTACAAGATTCATGTCCACATCTTCAGGATATGTTTGGCATAAAGCACTAACTCCTTCAAGAATCTCTTCTTCTGTAGCTTCTAATTTTGTTAAGAATGAAAACTTTTTTGCAGCATCATTGTATACTGAGGGCACACAGGGGAATCCCTATGTTTATAGTAAAAGAAATTATATACTTAAAACGTTCCATTTCTATTATAAAATAATAATGAAATAATTTTAAAAATTACCAAAATTACCGGCATTTGCTGTCGAAATTTATCAGTAATTTCAGTAGTCATAATTACCGATGATACCGGTTATTGGTAATGCAAACTCTAGGCACAATAGCGCTTTGTTCTTCGAAAAGACATAATAAAAAATTGTGTGAAGAGTATAGGACGTCCCGGACGTGCAGCATTGGGACAAATAATGCTGCAGTATATTTAAGTATATGTGACAATTGCTCATTCGGACTTTTTTTTTTGAGGGGGTGGGGGCCTTAACTATAGCTTTATAGCTTATACATAAATCCTGCCCTGGATCCAAATGAAGAATGATTCAAAAGTGTAAATTGTCATATTCAGGAAAATCTTGCTTGCTACAGACAATATAGCTGGAAAAGAAGACACAAACTACCTTGGATAACTTTGTTTAAAAAAACTCAATGTATAATCTGTCACAAATTCAGAACCAATGGATGGTACTAACATAATAAGTAGTGATGACGAAGGATAATTTGTCTTCTTAATACAATGTATTGTAAATTATGTATGAAAGTAAAAAATATATTTAATGTGCTTATATAAAAAGAAAATTGTTTGAAACTTGACTTACAACCAATGTCTCGGTCCCTATCTCAGTTGTAAGTTGAGGAATATCTGTACACTGTATGAATATTTTCTCTTATTATTTAATTGATCTAATACTTAAAAGGCTGTGTAAATTAAAAAAAAAAAAAAAAATTTCATCATTACTTAAGTTAAATATTCAAATCTGCTTAAATTAGCAACATATCACGTATATTCATTACTTTTATTTCCTCTTGGTTCTTTTCGTTAGGGATAGTTTTAACTGTACAATATATGGTCAACCTATTTTTTGAGTGCCTTATAATAAAAAATGTCAAATATAGTCAAAGGAGTGTCTTATTCATTGTTTGTGAGGTAAAATTATATGATAAGCATAATATTGACTGATGTAACTACTAAATATACTAAATGATAAATTAAATAATAAGCAAAATATTGACTGTCATATGTAAACACTAATAACATCCTTAAAGTTGATTATTACTTTATACATATCATTTCTAATAGTTCTAATAGGATTTTTTTCCCTTACGAGGAAGCTCTTAATTCATTGTTATTTATTACATAATTGTTTCATGGACTTCCACTTTTAGTTATCTATTTTATTATTAATATGTATGGACATATCTAAATGCAACATGTTTCTTCTTAGTAACATCAATATTTTCTTATATAGGCTATTTAATTTTTTAATACTGTTATATTTTTATATATATTCAAAGTATTAAATATGCAACAGTCATTCTTTAGCTGAAGTTGTATCAGAATTTTGGCAGTAAAGGAGAACTGAGTAATATTAATTTGTACTAAGCCTACAGAATTCTCAATCTCATGTGGACTATATCAACTAAATAGGTTTGGTTTCGTTGAGCACTACGGTAATTTTTTTGCTAAACGAGGGCTAATTAAACAGGGACCTACAGCTTAAAGCTGATTCTGAAGGGCTACAAACACCCATGCCAATATCAAGATAAATAATTAAATAGGACTGAAACTTCGGAATCACTCTTTATTTCAGACTGAGTCAGAACAGGTTCTCTAGCAAGACTGTGGAAATTGGTACCTCCAAAAATAAATTATTAATGAGATTGGCAGGAGTGAAATGTGTTACTCAGTATATGCTTTGCACCATCTTTGAGACCTATATTAGACCTGTTATTGAATATGTTACTGAGCCCTTGGTTACTACTTTTAAGATTATCCTGAAAAAGTTAGAAATCATTCAAAACAATGCCCTTAGAATTATCACTGGCACTGCTAATTCTACCCTGATTGAGGCCTTGCGACTCCAGGCTAGTATGGAGCCTTTGGTGAGAGAGATCTACATTTAGACTGTCTGAAATATTCCTGAGACAAGATGTCTTCTGGCTATCATACATGCCTGTCCAGTTTAGATTAAAAACCAAAAAAACCTTTTTGGACTTGAAATTAATTTCAACATGCCTATCTTGGATAGATGTCCTTTATTTATACCTGCCTATTATTATAGACAATATTAATACAGTCAACTGTAATTTGGATCCTTCCCATAAGCAAGGAGTTTTCCACTGATACAGAGCTCAGGATGTCTGAGCTTCTTACAATCAAAAAGATACACTTCTACGGACTGGCTACATATCGGATGAATCTATTATGGAAACCATTAAAAATGCTGAAAACAGAACCTTAGAACTGCTGGTGTATTTGGAAATAACTTTGATAGGAAGACAGCATCTGTGTCCTTGACTCTGGGGGAAATCGAAAAGAGTCTGGAGTCAAACATTGTCATCTTTATTGACTCCCAGGCTACAATCAGTGCTCTGTCTACTATGGCTCTCATCAGATCAAAGTCCATCTGCAACTGCCAGATTGCTCATCAGTACCTCCAGAAAAAGGGGCATAATATTGCCCACAATGGATCCCCAGCCACTAAGGCATCTCTGGAAATGACATGGACAGACTGGTTTAGGCTAGCTCAGAGCTACCTCAACCATGTTCGCCAATTGACTATCTTACAGTGAAGATACTTATTATATCTAACATCAGATCATATCAGTGGGACCTCTGGCTCCTTATTGATGTCTCCTGCTTCCCCTGGCATACCCAGGGCTATGGGCATGGTGAGCTTTTGACTCAAAACATGATTATTTACAGGGTCACCTTTATTATATTGGTCTGGTAGGCCCTCCATTGTATCCGCTATGTGTCATCAATATGACTGGTGCATACCTCCACAGAACTCAAAGATGTAATAGGCTTATCTGCAGGTGATGTTCATACTGCTTTTCTTGTTTCAAGACATTATTGAACTGCCCGAAAGAGACTGATGGTGTAACTTGACCAAGTGTAGCTTAAGAAAAATATATTAATTTGTTTAACATGTATTGTTTTAATGATAGGCATAAAATTAATTCATTTATAAATTTTGTTCATGTCTTGTGGGTTATTCATAAAGCTTTAATAAATTTTACAATTTTGTTATTTTGAACAGTTCTTTCTCTTTTTTTTTTTACTTTCAGAATTTCAAAATATGTTTGATAATCAAGGAATTAAATTTGTATGTTTTATTGTAATTGACATATTTAACAAAATGTTATGTGTATTTTGCAGTTACATGTAATCAAAGGAAGTTATTCTAACAATGATTTATGCCTAAAGCTCCCAATGAATTTTAAGTTCAATAAGATATATTTGTAATTCTCTCTAAATCTGTAAGTAATTTTTTTTCTGATATGTTTTAGATCTTTAAAAAATTGTCATTCATGTTTACATATGACAGAAAATATTGAGTTAATTATTATTTTTAGTAAATACCAGAATGGCTGTTTTTTATTCAAGTATAAATAATGTTTCTAGCAAAAGAGATATAATTACTTTATTTATTATCATTTCAATATATTTATGATAATATCTTATTGAATGACACAGCAATCTCTGACTAGCATCTTTTATCCGCCTTATTTTTTATATGTTGTTGTAGATAACATTTCTCTCCTAAAATAACCATTATAAAAATAATTTTGTTAATTATTTTTTCTGTGTATTAAAATTTTGCTAGCATTGAACACAATCAGTTTAAGAAAGAACTAAATTATTTTTAGATAGAACTAAGCATTTATCACCCTATCAAAAAAAACAAAAAAACAAAAAAAAAAAACAAGAAACATGCATTTTCCCTTAACACTGTAAATATTACATTTTTATATTTCCTAGTATAAAAGCTTATAACTAATCATTCAGCATTCTTCAGACAGGTCTATAAATATGTGACATATCTACTAATTATCTGGTGAGTCATTCCTATAGAACTGTGCAACCTATGCTAGTAGGTAATTATTTTGTATGTGTTTAATTTAATTTTCATATGAAAATTACTATATCTGCATAAACACTAACAAATATTTCTTGCTTTCTGTGTCCTAAATTGGTTTCATTTTCCAGTTTAAACATTTTTAACTCTGGTGTATTTTCTTAGTGAAAATTAGAACCTCTATTTCACTCAAGAGATGGGGATAAGGATTCTTCGGAAGTTGTTGCTAGATTTTGTTATGCTTAGGCACTTGTACAAATACGCCTAGAACAGCCTTTCTCTGGTGTCAATTTTAAATAAACCAAATAAGAATCCAATGTTACAAATTTAAAGTACTTATTCTTATTATAAACTTTAACAATCTTTGTAAATCAGTAAGAACAAAGCATAAACCATTGTTTACAAACAATATAAAATTCATGCTACAATGAAACTTCTCTCTGGCAGCCAGTAATGGTTCCTAAAAAAATGTGGCCATTGAATAGGGGTGGCCAGCTAGGGAAGTTTCACTGTATATACTGGTTCTGTAAAATTATAATTATTAAATATGCTGATTATCTGGAGCTTTTTTTTTATTACTTACCTTATATAAATAATTCAAGAGTAATCAAATTTTTTTTTTCTTTTATGAATCATTAGTGAATGAAACCAAATGATAAAGGCTTATTTTTCTTGCACAGATATATCACGCATAGTTAAACAATTGTGGGTTTTTTTCATTTTTAATAATCAGTAAAAATGTATGATGTATTAAAGAAATTTATATTTTATAGCATTCGTTATTTGTAGGATTGCTGCTTAAATGCAGGTAAAGAACTGTATCTTTTATGTAAACAATATTATTTTCACAAGCCACTCTTTAAAGATGGTAGGTTTGGTTTGATTTGGTTTGGAGTGCTGCGGTCAACTTTATGCTATACGAGGGCTAATTAGACCTGGACCTACAGTTTAAAGCCGATTCTGAATGGCTACAAACATCCATGCCAACAGTGGGACTTGAACCTACAGAATCTGAACCGAGTGCTATGAGTTCGAGTCCTACTGTTGGCATGGAGGTTTGTAGCCATTTGTAGCTTTAAAGATGCATATCATACAATTGAATTTAGCTAGGTTGGGAAAAGAGATAAGGATTTAAGATAGCACTACCACTCTATAACAAAAACAGGGAACCAACAAATGTGTATAAAAGTTAGGAAAAAATCAACATTTAAGATATTTTTTAAACTTATTCATAGCTCTAAATAATTCTAAATAAAAAATATGAGCATTGTTGAAATTTGGAAAACTGATTTGTTCATACATTATTTAAGTGTCTCAATTTAAAATGTCCAGAAATAGGGCTACATGATTTTGCAAGACATAAGAATTCTTAGTTCAAAAATAATTTTTGAGGACTGTGCTATCCTGCAGATTTTTACTGAAGTTCTGTTTAAAGTAAGAATATTATTGAGTTAATTATATGGAAACTATGAGTAAAGTCTAGGTAAGTGTCACTTCAAAGGGAGGTGAGAAAGGAGCAATTCCATGACTATTTGCAATTAATTTTGGATAACTAGCAAATGCTGAAATTGAATTTTAATGTGGTGTAAATTGAGATAGGAAATGTCCTCTGTGAATAACCAGCTTTTAAATTTAGCACTTATTCTTGTGCAGGAATTATGAATGTTTATGCTCATTTTTCAATTGTACCTTTTGAATGCTAAAGAGGGTTGTAATGTTACTGAAGAGAAAATTATAATTTCAGTTTCAGTTAATATATTTTTGTGAAATATTAGTATTAAAATATCTCAAAACATGTTAGATGTACATTACATTCAAAACATTTTAATTGATGAAATATTTATTAAATAATATAATACTTATAAGGACTTAAGTATGATAGGAATTTTATACTCAAAGAAAATCATTGCATTATTTTCTCTACATAATTGGGTTATGATTATATTGTATAGGCTGTAATGAAATTAATAGAACATAATGAGGAATCATTTTAGATTTTTATTGATATGTTTTTATTTTTAGTATTTCATCATATACATAATTCTTTTTGTTTGATTTTAATTCTGTGTTTATTCTTTTCAGGTTTAATTTATGATGAACCATGGAGGAGGATGAGCAAAATTTAAAAGTAGATGACAGCAATCAACTTGTTCTCAAAAACTTGCTGATCAACAAAACAGATGATGAAGTCAAAGAGGGAGCATCATCTAGCAATGAAAATAAGAAAGAAACGGAAGAAGCAAAGGATTCTCCTAAGTCTCCTGAAAAAGAGGAATTGTCTAGATCAAAAACTCCTACTCCTGGCAGAAGTTCTCCTGAGCCCAGCTGTGCAATCTGCTTAGAACAGTTACAAAACAAATCTTTCACTGATAGCTGTTTTCACATGTTTTGCTTTACTTGCCTAGTTGAATGGTCAAAAGTTAAACCTGAATGCCCTTTGTGTAAACAGAGCTTTAAAAGTATTGTCCACAATGTGCGATCATTCAAAGAATATGATCAGTACTATATAAATAAATCTAGAATATCTGAAAATCTGTGGACATGTGTGACTGATAGACGATTTCGATACAGTACAACTTTGACACCTGAAAGATTGCTAGAAAGAAGTCATCCGGATTACTCTGACCGGATGATTGAAAGTGAAATTGCTTCTCATAGAATGAGATATGCTCCTCACTCTGTACATCCTGTTCGAATGTATGCTTCATCTCAGTCTGTAAGGCGCATTCCTTGCTCTTTCAGAAGAAGAATCTATGATGAAAATTTATGGGTTAGACGCCAACCTTCAAGTCGAATTCGCTGTATATCTCCTGCTTTCTTTCGGCGAAACATTGCTTGCACACACAGGTTACTTCCATGGCTAAATCGGGAACTTCTTGTTGTAATGCCAAATAATGAAAGTCAGATATCTTTTGTGATAGAACTAATTATGGCCTTGATAGTAAAATATGAGATTACAAGTCAGGAGTTTTATACACATATTGAACCTTACACAGCAATGCATACTAGCCACTTCATTCACGAGTTTTATAATTTTGCTGTTTCTCCTTATGAAAGTATGGAAAGCTATGATCTGCATGCAGAATATAGCACTATGTCTTTTGAGCCTTTCCAAACAGTTTCTTCCCCTGATAGTGATGTTATTCCTCTGCCTGTGAATGAAACATTGTCACAGAAAAGTACAGGTGTTGAATCAAAAAGAAAAAAACAGCATCGCTCTAGAAAAAAACATGTAAAAGAACATAAAAGCAATGCGAATAGTTCTCAAAACAGTTCCCATGTAAGTTCAAAAATAATTCTTATAAGAAAAAGTGGTAATTGTTGGTCAAGTAGTGTTGTGTCAAGTAATACTGTGCCATTTTCAAATCATACTGAGATTTCTAGTTCCAATCCATTTGAGGTACCTGGACCAAGCACTTCGAGGGATACATTTCCAGAATTTTCCACTGAAACATCAAATCAAGGCTTAGATGAATCTAATGAGGTAGAATGTCTGGGAGATAAAGATGATGATGAATGTCAAGTGGTTGAAGTATTGAAGCCTAGATGTGAAAGAACACCAGAAATCGTTAATTTGTCTAGTGATGATGAGACTGAAACTCTTGTTAATTTGTCATCTTTAACAGAAGAGGATGATAATTTGCTTTCTTTTTTAGATGTATATGTTGATGAAATGATTCCACCTCCATCTGATGTTACTGAAATTGCTAGTGATGATGACGACATCATATTTGTTAGTGAAACAAAAGCTGAGAGTGCTGTGGAGAAACCTATAGATTACTCTATGAAAAATTCTGCAAATGAAGTTGTCGAAAGTGCTTCTAGAAGTCAAGAGGGAGAACCATGTTCCTCTAGTAGTAGAGATAATACAGAAAATGAAATTTCTGATCAACAAAAAATGTCAATCATACAGTCTGCTATTCGTACCTTAAACAATGATAATGATACTTGTTCATCGTCCTGGTCTCCTGTACCAAGGCCCAAGAAACGAAGGGCTGTTATCTTAGACGATAGCTCAACAGAGAGTTGTTCAGAAAGTGCCCAGGTTTCAGAGTTAGATACTAGAATCAAAAAGCTAAAGTTACGTAGTGTGGTTGCTCATTTTTCTTTTGATCCTAGTGATCATAATGATTCCATTCATCATTCATCTTCACATAAGAAGCACAAAGAAAAGAAGAAGAAGAAAAAAAAGCATAAACATAAGCGTCGTATCTATTCTAGTGACAGTAACTAACCTTTATGTATTTATAATTTTGATTGTGAACATCAGCAGCAGCATAGTGTATATAGATATCAATACACTGATCATTTTCATGTTTCATTTTTCAACTCTGAGCTTGTATATATGTTTACATAACTTGTTTTAATTTTCATTTGTTGATCTTTTTTTAGAATGAAGTATAAATCTCTCCTTAACTTTTTTATGCTATTTATTTATTTGTGTTTTCTTGCTATTCTGTGCATTTAATTATCTACTGAAAATATTTGAATTAAGAAATTTCAATTAATTTTGGAATTATTTAAAGGGGTGCTTGATACAGATAAAAAAGAGTTATAACTTTTTATTTTCCTTTTCTTATTTTGATTTCTATTTTTTAATTGCTCAGTTTTGTTATTAAGTGAATTATCAACATTTAAAAATATTGCATTTATGTCACATACTGATAGGAATTTTGAAAAAATTGTTAATTGGTACATTATAGTTTTTCTGATATATGGGAAAATTGGTTATTTTGCTCCCATTTATATGTTTTTGCCACAAGTTTATTGAATGCAGAAATTCTATTATGTTCTGAAGTCATTTATGGTATTGTGTTGGTAATTTCAAATGTGAAGAGTGCAACACAGCTATTTAGTATTCACTGATTTAAAAAAAATTATGCTATTTCTTTTCAATTTTAAATTAAGCTTGCGTGTCTTTAAAATTAAATTCTCAAATATCTATGATCAATTTTTACTTCAACAGTGCCTATTTCTGTAAGCATTTGTTCCTTGTTATGTTGCTTAATAGCATCCAGCATTAACTTTAATGTAATATTTTAGTAAAGTATAACTTAATAAGTAGGATCTCATTCTAGCTCGCTGACATTGTAATATTTTTTTTTTTTTTTTTTTTTTTTTTTTTTCGTTTTTGTTTTCTTTTTGATTTGAAAGTTTATTGCTGTCTGAAATACACATATTTTTCTTAACAGAATATCCTTGCCACTCTTCATTGTTTTGACATTACTTTAAGTGAATTTTCCTTTGGTAATAAATTGTTGCTTTCAGTTTTGTCTGATAATTAAAACATGAAGATATAATTTTCCATGCATTTAAAGCCATATTCGTTTTTGAATTTTCGCTCATTTATGAGTCATATGCTTGTAATATAAATTGTTTTTCCAATTATAGCATGGCATATGTATTTGCAAATTTGATGGAGGTTTAAAAAGGTTAGTTTTAGTAAGAGATTTTATTTATCAACATATCCTGCACAAAAAAGTACCCAGTAAAATGTAAAATCAAAAGGAGTATTAAAACTTCAATATATAATTGCGTCCTTACCATAACTGGGATTTTGTGACTGAAAACTATTTTAGCTATAGCAAAAAATATTTTGCTTGTTATTGACCATCATAAATGCAGAAGATACATCTACAAATAAGAGTAAAATATTCTGAAAAAATGTATTATGTTATTGCTAAATTAGAAAAAATCAAGTATATATTTTTTTTTTAGATTTTTCCTACTACAGAGTGGCTAATAAATACTGTGACAAATATCGAATCATTTAATTACATACAGATGAAATAGAAAATGGAAAATACAACAATATTATGAACATTATACATGAAAGTTTACCATGAAATAATTTTACTCGAATCGACCGCCATCTTTATTGATTACTAAAGATAATCTCTTACGCCACTGTCCTATTGCGGCATGAATCATTTTATGAGGTAATTTGTCCCATTCACTCCATATGGAAGCTTTGAGGGAGTCCAAACTTCTGTGCTGCTTAGCATTTACTTTAGCCTCTAAAATCCCCCAAATGCAATAGTCTAAAGGATTTAGATCTGGTGAAGAAGGTGGCCAATCTTCTTGCTTGATAAACTTCGGGCAATTGGCATGGAGCTATTCCTGTGTTGTTTTGGATCGGTGGGACGGTGCTGAATCTTGCTGAAATATCCAATTCTTTTTGGGATACAATCTGTTTGCATGTGGTAATAAACGTGTAGCCAATACTTCCTGTTTGTAATATTCAGCATTGATTTTTACCCCTTTATCGATGAATTTCAGAGGCAGTTTTCCATTGTGTGACACTGCAGCCCAAACCATAATAGAATTCTTCTTCTGAAAGCGTTTAACAGTTCGAAGATTTTCAGGTATATCCTCAAAGGTTGCTGAATATACAACATCATTTTTAGCATTATAACTTTGTTCTGTACAAAACAGCTTCTCATCAGAGAAAATTATTTTTTCAACACTTTTGCTACCGTGCCGGTTCAGCAATTTCTTACATCTTTGTAACCTTTTTACTATTTGTGCAGTAGTCAAACCTTGAACTTTTCTTTTGCGATAAGGGCGAAAACCCAGTTCTTCATTTATGATAAGTTGCATAGTTCTGCGACTGATGTTCTCTTCTGCAGCCATTTTATTTGCAGAACATTGTGGATTTCTTCGTATCTTTTCACGAATTCTTTTGATACGTTCTTTTGTACGAACAGTGCGTGGACGACCGGACCTTGGTCGATCTTTACAGCTATTGGTATCCAATAATCGATTTATACTCCTATATATAAACGTCCTATTAAAACCAAGGCATTTTAATTACTTAAATATTTTACCTGCAGAAAATCCGCGATCAAAGAGCTGTTTAACCATTAACCTTTTGGCTTCCATCTTTAAAAATATTCTACATGTTTTACTTTAAACAAAAATCGTCTGCGTTTACAAAAAGTTGCCAATCACACAAATAGATAGATAAATTGTTTTTCCAAACGATTAAAATTAACTCTTATTTTTTGGAGTGTTACAGTATTTATTAGCCACCCTGTAATTCAACATAGTTTAGCAAAACTTAGCGAAAACACTTACTCTAATTTAGTTAACTAGTATTCCTGGTTTCTCTTATAATGCACTTTCTTTGCATAATAGTAGAAATCTTTCTATTTAAAGAATTTCATGGTTCTTGTGTACTTATATGAAGCCTTTACAGATAAATGATGACTGTGTGTGCCCTAAATTCTTTATTTATTCACTGTAACATTTGAACTCTTGAAAGAAAATTACTTATCATATTAAATTACTATGAAATCATTAATTTACTAATTTTGTAATTATCCCAGTTTTAAATTGCCAAGAAACAATAACCCTTATTTACATCACCTCAAAATGCTGAGATGTTCTTTCATTTCTGAAGTTATCTTTTTTTTTCTAGCAATAATTTATATTTTTTTTTTTAGATAATAATTAAGTTTGTATATATATTTGTTAAAATATGGTAGAATATACATTGAATTATTAATTTAATTTTTTTTTCTCTCATTAAGTTTCTTGTAAATGTAAAATGAAGTATTAAAAAATAAAAGGAAATAATATGATTTTACTAATAAGAAATTGGTTTCTGTGTGCTTTGAGCTACCTTAGATTAAAGAGTTTTTCAGTAAAATAACTGTAATAGTGTTACATTCCTGTAGACTATTCAAAATGTTGCATATAAAGATAAGTAACCACTCTTATGTCATCTAAATTCTGCTGATATCATTAATAGTAAACAAATTTTGCTGGTTTTATTGATACTTAAAAAATATATATATATTTAAAGTAACATAACACATAACTGCCATAAAACTTAGCTGCCATAATGCATTTAAAATACTCATTTACATAAAGAATCTGTTACCTGAACTGTTGATAATGTGCTTTAAAAGAGAGTAGACTCTATGCAACTCCTAATTTAAATTGACTGACTCTCCTACTCCTTATGCAATTTTTTTTTTTTTTTTCTGTATGAAGGAGAATTTTAAGAGACAACAATCTGGCATCTCCTTCTGTATGTATGTATATATATATAAATAAATATATATGTGTGTGTGCGTATGTATGTGTATATAAATATGTATGTAAGTGTGGGCATGTAATTCCTGCTTTTGCTGCCAAGAGCAGTAAATGAATGGCAATTTTATGTGGTACCTCAATACTCAAATGGTGAATTTTATATTTTACTCACTCTTTTTATATTTTGTATGTTACATGCTAGTGTGGCTTATTTTCCTGAAATTGTAGTAATGTTCTATCCAAGAATGAAGTTTTCGAATACTCATTTATGTTGTAATGTGCTTATTTGCATTTATGACTAATTTTTAAAATACAAAGTTTTTCTAAAATATAAGTGTTTTTAATTAAATACTTAATGCGGGGAATATGTGAGAATGAACTTCCTTTTTCATCATGGAGAAGTAAATACTGAAAATATTGAAGTTGAAATTTAATAATGCATTAATTTATGATTCAGTTGCTAACATGCTTTTATATTCTCTTATAAGTCAAATGTCTTAATGTATGTTTTACATTTTTCTCTAAAGGAAAATTCACAAATAGTCACTACAACTAATAATACATTCATTTTCTGCTTGCATATCTTCTGTAGAATTCCTTTGTTTTGTTTAAAAAAATTGTAAATATTGGATGATATGTATATATTACAGATATATAAATGTTAAAATGTTTTTATGAAGCATCAGTCTTGTGTGGGTGATTTTTTATTTATTTATTTATTTATTATTATTATTATTATTTTAAGTTCTGATTGATTTTTTTTTTCAAAACATGTTGAAAATGTATTTTATTATGCAACTACGTTGAATGAATCTTATCATCAGCATTACATAGAGGATATTAGCATAATGTCTCTATTACATTGTTTCTTTGTCCCATTTTTCTGCAGTTATAATACAATTGAAAAGTTCCTTATTAACTTTGCAAAGCCAGAGTTGGTATGTTCTTTAAAAATCCTTAATACATTGTTGACATGCAATTTTATTTAAATATATACACAAGTCACTGGCAAAGACTGAAATTTTGGTATAACATACAATATTTTTATTTTCTGAAATCTGATTTTATATTGGTTTGGAGGGGGGGGGGGGGGGTGCAGTCTGAGATTCACATTTTAAATGATAAAATGTAAGGAAACTCATTCAAGTCATAGTAAAGGTAGTTTTCAAGTAAAGCCATGTTTAGTTCATTGTTTCCCAACCTTTTATGAGTTAAGACCCCCTTCAATGGTTTCCATGCCTTATTAATGAAAACATCCTGCGACCTGAATATTTTCATTAATAAGGCCATTTAAGACATAAAGAGAAAACAAATACATTTTTCATGATTTAAATTCCAACTAAATGTTTAAATTAACAAAATTGAAACTTGTAAGAAATGGATAACATTAAGAATTATTCATCCCTCAGTCAAAGATGTGTAAAAGCAAGAACAGAACCTTAAGAAGAAAAATACAACTACCGTATTGATTCAGAATGTATAACAATAAAAATAGAAAAATTCTTACTTTGATACGGTTGCTTTATTCCGTTGGGAAAACTATAATAGCAATGTGAAACATAACAGCAGAGACTGATGAAAGATATACTACCATTTAGAATTTGTGTACTATAAATAGTAAGTAACCGCATTTTCACTGACCTCCAAAGAGACAATATATTTCTATTTAACTGGGTTTGTGCTTTGAATGAGACTTTTTCCTTTAAAAAATATCTGCCTTACAGTTAGTTTCATGGTAAACAAATATTGAGAGATTTTGGGTGGATAAATTTGCTATAAAGTTATTTCAATGGATTAAAACCTTGGCAACCCCCAGAAAACTCTTTGCAACCCACAGGTTAGAAACCCCTGGATTAGTTCATCTACAATTTCTCCAATATGACTTCTTTTTATCCCAAATTGTCTTCAACAAATACATGTAAAAACATAAGTTTATTTGGTACTAGTCAGCAATGTGTTAAGAACTCCTTATTTTCAGTTTTTGTTTTAAGGGCCCTTAAAAAGCTTTTTGAAAGTACTTATATTTGATTTCAAGGTCCTTAAATTTTTTCGTTTGCTTTTGGGTCCTTAAGAAGTACTTGTTTTGAAAGTGAAATACAAGAATTTTCCGTTTATTGCTGTTAAAAATTGCCTTTATGAAAATTCAGATTTTTTTTTGCATGTTTTCTTTTTATATCATTATTGACCAGTATGATAGTACATATTTATTATCACTTGAACCCCTACTCCAAATATATACATGTAATGAATTCAGTATCGGAAGGTAGACTTTACGGCAAGTGTTGTGTTCTTGTAGTTGTTTGCTTGACTGGTTATTTAATCCAGTTAATGGGAATAATTATTTTATTTACTCAAGCACATTACTGATAGACAGTAATAATCTTTACTTGAGATCAACATTTATAAGAAATATAAAGAGTTGAAGAAAATTTACAACAGCTATATACATTGAAGAGAAGAACGGTTGTTCAACTCGACTAGTTCAAATATATGGTGGGATATTCTCAGCAGCAGCTCAGCCCCAGTACAGGCACAAATTGAAATGTAAAAGTAGGGTTTGTATAATAGTTATGGAAAGGAATAGACAAATTTAAAGGAATTAAATTTATGAATGGTGGGGCATTATTATTATTTACATATATAAATGACCTACTGGTTTCCTTCTATTATTCACTATGACCCTGCTTACCAGTGTAAATTTGTGAAGTTAAATGCTAAATGCAAGTATGACCGAACATATTGCAACCTGTTAAAGTCATTTTGAATTAATATCATTAAAAATTTATTAAGATGATATGGAAATTATCATAAGGTTGGATAGGATTCTAAAACTCCAATACTTTTAAATGTCTAAACCTTAGAAGTAAAACATTTTATCAAATCTTTGAGGTCCTTGAAAAGGCTACCAAGGGTCTATAAAAAAAATCTCCTTAAATTTGATATAGGTAAATAAGAACAAATTCTGACATTCTAATTCCTTTAAGTTTTTAAAGACGACTGAATTAATGAAAGTGGTCAAAACAGCTCCATATACATTTACAGCTTTTGAAAAAATGATTCTAAGCTTAAGAACAAAAAGGTTTATAAATTTGAAATGAATTTCTGAAGCACCCTCTGTGTACATGAAATTTTTTCATCAAACTTGATTGGTTTTTAAATACCAAATGTTTAAAAAAATCATCTCCAGTGCTTAGGTAACCTTGGATCTAGGTTTCACACTTGTTATGTGCTCCTTAGTAAGGCGTTATGAATGAGTACCCTGCTGCTTCCCCATAAGGGTGATTTTTTGGGAGTGCCTGGACACAAAGCCTCACCTCCAGTACCTAATTCTAATGTTTTCATGAGGGTGCTCTTTAAATAATGGAGTGATAGTTGAACAACTCATTTCTTGATTTTAGAGTAAGTTTTTAGATCTTAATATTATATAGATGAGTAGTGAAAAGAAAGAACACTTAGATATTCACATACACATAAATGCCTTTTAATATATTTATATATTTTTGTTTTATTTATTTATTGTTATTTTTTAATTATAAACACAAACAATGAGTATGTTTTAGGTTGAGTTGTGGGAACTACAGTCCATGGGTTGGGCCATCCACTGTAGGATAAATAGCAATGCAAGCAAAACTTCAGCTATCAAAAGTAAAAAACGAACACAGGAAAGATAATAGAAAGTGGAGCAAGCAAAACGCTTCGAGAGTTCAGGGAAAATAAACAACGGGAGAAATAAAAATTTTAAGTCACAGCGAAGCTCTTATCATAGAGCATGGTCACGTGGACCAATGGGAAATGACTTTTAACGAAAAGGGAAAATGGGGTAGTAAAATTCATCGGATCCTGGAGCGGGTTTCAGGAACCAATCAGAAAGCGCGAAAGCGGCCAATGAAACAGCATGAATCGGAGGCCATATTAAAAATGAGAAACTAAGTGAGTTTAATACAAAAAACGAGAAGGAAACGAATTCCAGTCGTAAAAATACCAAAAGAATTTAATAAAAAAGGAAACATCAACTTAAATAATTGGGGAGCAGACAGGGCAAACAATTAGAAGTTATGAGCAGAAATGGCTCAAGACATGAGCATGCTAGAGGAAAAGGATTCCCTAACGTGGAATTCCTCTAAATTTTTATTTTCCTCGAAGCGTGACTTACTAGGGGTAGTCAACCAGCCCACTTCAGAGTGAATCATAGTCCTTCATTAACTGTGGTACAAAATTTAGAGCGTAAGAAGATGACAAAATGCATAAGTTCACTTTTCTGGGTGGTTCTTAAGCAAAAATATACATCTGTGTACAAATAACTTGGACTTGGGTTTTGCACTTGTTATGTGCTCTTCGGTAATTATATATTTGCTGAAGAACTGTCCACAAAGACGGGCTCAATGCATATTAATTTAAAGCTAAAATAAATAAATATTAGTTTAAAAAATTTTTTTCCTAACCTGTAGTTCAAAATATAGTAGTTTATTCTCGCAATTTATCTGGCAGAATAATTTTACAAAGAAAGGGGAAAAAAATCTTGGAATTTTTAGTGTATGTTTACTTAAGGCTGCTGTGCACCAACCCTATTGGATTAGCTCACCCCAATGTTAACCTATGAGAAAATTTGTCCGTGGATTGCAGACTTTGATTTAAAGATTTATTTTATTTTATTTTATTTATTTTATTTTTTTTGTAGTATACTCCGTAAAAGAGAAAGAAATTTTACACCTTGGGACATTCTCCTTTTTTTTTACTGTAAACAGTATTTTAAAATTTAAAATTCTTCGGGGGAAAAAATCTGGTCTAGTGTGTTTTAAATGCTCCTAAATTCCTTTGGAGGACGAAATTTAAAAAATGAATCCTGTTGCAAGGTGCAGAAAAGTTCAGACTATCTGAAAATACCATTTTTATTGGATTTTCAGCATTTATGTAGATGCCAAAAGTAGACACATTTTCTCCATAAGTTAACACTGAGGTGAGCAAATCTAATAGGGTTAGTACACAGCGGCCTTGCAGTGATATTCAGCATCTGCACTTGCCAACTGCAAGCTATTTAGCGATCCTGGCAACCCATCGGCGTTCGTTGGCGAATCTTCATGAACTCTCCCTGGCAAATCTTAACAGGAATTTGGGAAAAGACACTGGACTTTTCCCGCGCAACGTACTCAGTCTGTATTCGCTTCACCATATATGGTTATATATCTATGGTTATGGTGTGTATTGTAAATGTCTAAGTGAATTAAGTATAAATCAAAACTAAGTCCGATGTCTCGCCAGCCTTAATGACTGAGATCTAGAATCATTTCGGTGTAGAATTAAGCAGCTAGGTTCAGACACTGATAATTTTATTTTATTTTATTTTATTTATTTATTTTTGGAAAGGGGGGGGGGATTTTTTCAGGTATTGCTTCAATTGATATTGTAATTTTTAAAACATGATATTTTTAATGGCTTTTTTTTATTATTTTAGGGAGGGATAAAGAATATCTTTGGGACATTCTTTATCCTTTTCTTTATAATAATTAAATGTAGTTAAATCTCTTTAGAATGATACCGTATCTTGTAAACAATAAATCCCTTTATATATATATTGCAAATATATATATATATATATATATATATATATATATATATATATATATATATATATACATATATATATATATATATATATATATATATATATATGTGTGTGTGTGTGTGTGTGTGTGTGTGTGTGTGTGTGTGTGTGTGTGTGTGATAATAACGGCCCACCATTAGATAACTAAAGCGTATTTAAAATTATCCTGTTAATAAAGCACGACCCCTTTTTCCAAAATTGCAACCTAAAAGTAAAATAAGATAATTTATCGTAGCCCTGCTGATCATGATACAGGCATGTGAAGTAGCTGAACTCAATAACATCCCCAGATATGAGGGTTAGATGTTATGAGATTCCGAATGTCAGTATAGTGTCAAAATTCTTGAAGAGCCCTCGAACCACTATGAATTTATGGGTTCTGTAGCGTCAAAACCCCACTTTATAAGAACTTTATGGCCACTTATCCTGCATCCAGGTCAATAGTTCGCGGTTCTAACAAGCGCGGGATCTAGCAGTACAGTCCCCGATAAACTTAAGTGGACACGTGAACTCCACGAATCTAAAGTCGCCCAATTAAAATATTAAGTAGTTTAGGCCCTCTGGTGTCAATACCGCAAAGCACTTGCTTACTATTTGCGTGAACAGAAGATTTCTGGCTCTTGGTGTCTAACTCTCGTTGCTGTCGGACCTGCTGTCCGATATGATGTAAAATCGGTGTTCTGAATGGGAACCGGTGGCGTTGCTATTGTGTGTGTCCAGTTGTCAAGATACCTGTGTTTTTCTGAATAATATTTGTCTACATTAGAATCCGGAATAAATTAATATGTGTCGCATATCTGTTGTTTGCGTCCTTCCAATGCCTCTCCAGTGTGTGGTTTTCCTCCCCGATGTGTCAACAGCTCTCGTGAAATGGTCTTCATCTCCTGACACTCCGGCGACGTCTACAACATGTTTGTGTTTCATCTCTACGTAGTTTAAGTTAAAGTTTATCGTGCGCGTATGCCTCTCCTCCACGGCGTGAGGTACGGGGCATCACATATATATATTTGCAATATTATAATTTGTTCAATTTATAGTGGAATTTTTTGTATTTTTACGCAGTAAAACGCTTTGGACTTACACAACTTTGCCTTTCACCGCCTCATATGTACGTATGTATGTATGTACGCGTCTACATTTTTTCTTTCTCTTTTTTCCAAGGTCTCGGCAAATTTACCTTTATTTTAATGTTAAGGCGCATTTAAAAAGCGATATTTTTTTTAACGAAAACCCACTCACAGTTAAGTGATATATTGTCATGATTTTAGCCGTGAAGTTTCACTTCGTTACAGCGGTTATTCTATCAAATTGGCGCTTAAACATGACAAAAGCTCTTTGTACGCAATTTGTTGTACTTTAGTAAAACAATATTTCAATTGTATTCTAGCAAATTTATCGTCCACCTTTGTGGAGAACTCTTATTCCATGTAACTTTCGAAAATGCGAATATTCATAAACTTTGTGGTTACGTGACACCATGGATATTCATGTACGTTTCACACCTTCCAAGTATTTCATTTTAAGTACAGGGAACCCTCCTATAATACGGTAGATAGGTTCCTAGAAATCCATTTCTAGGATTCCCTATATAAATCCATTTATTGTTGTTAAAGATTAACGATTTCTAAAACGTAGGAAATCGGCTAAATCGGACTCCGGCCCTTGCGGTGCCTTTATAAAACAGAGCCGCACCCTTCAGCCTACATGGACCATGACTGGAATACTTGCGGCCAGGCGGCTTAAGAAACAACACTACTACTACGTTTGCTAAGTATGAGCCCTGTATTTAACATTCATCCTTAATACCGCACCAAAAATTTGAATGTTAATATATTGCTTGTAATAAATACAAGTTTATTAATATTGAAAATAAAGATAATTTTATTATTTGTTTATGATGCTCAAGGTTCGCACACATTTTTAGAAATCATAAATTTAGATATACATTCGATTCCGGTTAATCGGACCACATCGGGACGCGATCGTTTTGGTCCTAATAACCGGCTGGTCCGATTAAACGAACATGCCTGATGTTACAAAACGGGATTCGGTCCGAATAAGCGGCTGGTCCGATTAACCGGTGGTCCAATTAACTGGAATCGACTGTATATATTTCAAGGAATCTATATCTATAAAGGAAGAAGTCCTGACTTATATATACATACACGTATCAACGCCCAGCAAAACCTATTGGAGATACAGATATCAAATTTTAGGAGCTTATTACTTTTGTGCTGAAGGCGTCATTTAAGAAGCGATTTTTCAAAATTCCCCCCCAAGGGGGGGAGGGGGGCAAAACGTGTTTTTTACATATTCCTTCATATTTCAAAGAAGGATATTTATATCCATAACATTCTTGCTTTAAAATGTAAGTAACATGAATACCTAAAAACCAATTACAGGATTTTTCAAAATTAGGCCCCCAAGGGGGGGAGGGGGAAAAAACGTGTTTTTACGTGTTTTATCACATTTTCCTTCATATCTCGAAGAAGAAAACAGATATCCATAAGATTCTTGCTTTAAAATGTAAGGAACATAAATACCTAAAAACCAATTTCAGGATTTTTCAAAATTCGTCTCCCAAGGGGGAGAGGGGGGCTAAACGTGTTCTTACGTGTTTTATCTATATATATAAAGAAATCAACACCCAGCAAAAACTATTGGAGATACAGATATCAAATTTTAAGAGCTTATTACTTTTGGGCTGAAGGCGTCATTTAAGAAGCGATTTTTCAAAAATCGCCCCCCAAGGGGGGGAGGGGGGGCAAAACGTGTTTTTTACATATTCTTTCGTATCTCAAAGAAGGAAATTGATGTCCATAAGATTCTTACTTTAAAATGTAAGGAACACGAATACCTTAAATCCAATTTCAGGATTTTTTAAAATTTGGCCCCAGGGGACGGGGAGGGGGGGCTTAACGTGTTTTTCACGTATTCCTTCATATATCAAAGAAAGAAACAGATATCCATAAGATTCTTGATTTAAAATGTAAGAAACACGATTAAATGTAACAAACACGATCAATGTCACGATTTTTCGACATTCGCTTTAGATTTTGAAAAAATTGCTAGAAACAATCCAATAATTTATATTTCCTATATATCACCATTTTGAACACCAAATTGGTGGTAGGAGAAAAGAGAGAGATCAACCTTAATTAAATGAAGTGTGGAAAGGTGTGTGTGTGTGTGAATTGTATATATTTCGGTTGTTAGTACGTATACATCTAGAGCTCAGGTTAACTCCTTTCATTTTTATTATCCTGGGCAACGTGAGGTAATTCTTTGTCTATGAAACCGGCGATTTTCACAAGGGTTTACGGGGAAGCCCTCAAACTCCTCGAAGGGCCGGGATCCAGTGGGTTATCAAAATTGAAAGAAACATTTTAATGTTGACATTAGCATGGGGGGTGGGTTATTATAATATGCTGATGGGATGATGACCAGTGGAGAGGGGTATAGATTGCCATAAAATACAAATATACATATCATACAAGTAAGCTTTATTAAGGGTTCACCCGTGCAACGCCGGGTATATAAAGCTAGTTTAGATATATAACTATAGTGCTGGGAGGTAAAAAAAGCAAAGTTGGTTTCCCATTAACAAAAATTGCAAGCATGATTAACCGGTGGTCAAATTAACCGGAATGGACTGTATATATTTAAGGAGTTTAGATA
The DNA here is from genome assembly GCA_907164885.2 of Dolomedes plantarius. Lineage (NCBI taxonomy): Eukaryota > Metazoa > Arthropoda > Arachnida > Araneae > Dolomedidae > Dolomedes > Dolomedes plantarius. Next base: position 31,046,960 of record OU015503.1, read on the forward strand.
TATAACTATAATGCTGGAAGATAAAAAAAGCAAAGAAGTTGGTTTTCCATTAACAAAAGTTGCAAGCATGATAATGGTTTTGTTGTGTGAAATCTTACCTGATAGTTGTAGTCTATATTGTTACTAGAAAACAAAAGATTAATGTACCCTATTTTTCACTTGAGGTTCTGATAATAGCACTGTTTATGAACCAGCATTATTCAGTCCAACAGCAAAGGCCAGTTTGAAGAACAAGAAGTAAGGCTGAAGCTTTATGAACATAAAGGGGCTTAATGTACACTGGTGTAAGAAATTAAGAGAATTTGCAGACTTGGTCGATTATCTCTAGAACTACTGTACCGATTTTAATGAAATTTGATATGTACATACATTGATACAATACAAAACAAATAACCATTCAATAATTGTAATACACACGTATGATCGTGCGTAACACTCGTTGGAGTCGGAAGGTATGAAACAGCGGTTGCAGAATAAACAAAAAAATGGGTTAATAGATGGGTTAATAGAGGGTATGGTCCCCTCTTACAGATATACAGGTCTCGCAGCGTGATTTCCTACTTGAAATACGGCAGTTTATCATTTCCTGTGGCAATTGATCACACTCGTTCAGCAACGCTGTTTTCATTCCCTGGATGGTTCTCGGAGGGGGGTTGCGAGTTGCAATTGCCCTCCCCAAAGCGTCCCAGACATGCTCTAGAGGTTTAAGGTCTGGAGATCTGGCTGGCCAATCCATCCAGCGAATATCCTCACTCTCTAGAAATTCGTCAGCCAGAAGAGCTCTATGTGGCCTCGCGTTATCGTCCATTAAAATGAACTCATTTGACGTACAAGATTTGCATTTTTGCCTAGAAGCAGTGGTTTTACATTCTGTTCAGTTCTTTTCATAAAATTCGATAAAATATGCAAATTCTCTTAATTTATTTCACCAGTGTAACATTCCAATTATAATTTTATTGAGCAGCTTTGTTTTTTTTTCTGGGAAAATCTTGACCTGAAAGATGTAAGAAAAAAGATGAAGATGTAGTGAAGTTCTACACCCTGAAAGATGTAGTGTAAAGTATTTGTTTGTTACTATGTGAATTACACTGACGTTGATGATCCCATAGTTAAATGTTTAATTTAACAACAGAATAGGGGGCTGGGGGTGCCTTGAGTGGATTGCAGATCTGTACTGTATATCCGGCAGCCTTCAGCCCCACAGTATTTGAAAATGCATCCGAACTTGGGGAAATTAACCCTCTACTGCGTATTCAGGCTCTTGCTACGTAGTGACTGGTCTTCAGGTGTTTTACATGGCCAATACTCGAAAAAGGAGGGGGGCCGAGGTGGATTATATAGAATTAACAACAGAATATTTATCCCTAAAAATAACTCCTAAACAATTATAAACTATATTCCTTGGCCTGATATCGAACAGTTGGTTTAAACCCTCAGATCCTGTGGGTTCGAGTCCCACTGTTGGAATGGATGTTTGTAGCCATTCAGAATCGGCTTCAAACTGTAGGTCCCGGTCTAATTAGCTTTTGTGTAGCAAAAAGTTGACCATAGTACTCCAAGACCAAACCAACTAGCCCGAAATCCACATTACTGAAATTTTTCAACGTGAAGCAGTTAGCCGTCAATTTCATTTGGTTTGAAATATGAATTTCCCGAGTTATGAAATCATATTCATCATCCACTGTTCTCTGTCATAGCCTCACTCCTGAAATTATCAGAGTAATCATGTAAACCATTTCTGCTGCATGGAGTACATCTTCTAAGAGCTGAGGAAGCATTTTTAAGGCCCTCAAAATTATTTAAAATGTTTAATTCCCAAAGTTTTAACATTTAAAAATATTTTAATATTAGGATTACCATATCCTTATGATAGAAAGTTGATATTTTTGGCGAAACTAAGTTTCAAAGTCAAAATTTTTGAACAATGTTGGACCTAACTGCTTTAATAGCAAAGATTGTAACACTATAAGCAAATAAAAATACATGTAATGAAGCGCTTTCAAAAAAAAAAATTAAAATTAATTTTTTAAGAGAAAATGAAAACTTTGATTCATTACATTTTGTGTTAAAAGGTCGGGGTCGTCTTTAATGCTGAGGTAATTATAGAGCAAAGCGTTTGTCGGCAACGGTAGCAAGTTTACAAAAGCTTTATGGGCCTAGAGTGTGTGCGGTCTTTTAGATGATAGACGCAGATAAGCAAGGATGGCACCGTTCGTGACGTTATGTTACAATGGCCCTTTGTGGGTGATTGATTTGGAGGGGAGCGTTTGGAAACCACATGGTCTGGCGGTGTTGCGGGTGGTCGGTCAGCTGTTTGGATTATTGCGTAAGAGGGGCTCTTTTGATCAAGAAAGAGGGTAGCAAATGAGAGGTTTGTAGGTGTTGAAACTTAACAAATAAAAAGTCGAGAGTTTCCTGAATGGCTAGTGAAGTGGTTCCGGAGGCGGGAACGTTTAAGGAATTAAAATTTTGGAAGTGAGTTTTGAGAAGAAAGTCGGAGTCCAGGAGGCCTTTCCCTGGGTCGGCTGAAAAATAACCTGCCCCTGTTTGATTGCCCCAAGAGTCCGGTGGAATATTCCCGGAGCAAAAAATAAAATTAAGGGGGTTTGATGCGACGGAGCTCGGTGGATCCTTCCCGAGAAAGCCCGTGTGGAGAGACGAATGATAGCGGATCTCGAATCCGAAATAAAGAGGGATAGCAGAGAAGATTGCCTCCATTCAGTCTACAGTGAAAGATAACCCCAGCGTGGAAGAGTTACTCATCAAACTAAAGAGAACCTACAGAGTTCAAACAGACGTCACGGAAAGAGTCCCATACCAGAAGTTAACACAGAACCCGAAAGTCGCTCTCAGCTGAATGACGTGAGTGTTTTTATTTGATTTTGATTAGTTCAAATCCCGCGTTTGCCTTTGATAGTTAGTGAGAGTATTAAGTATTTGAAAATATCGTTATATTAATTTGGATAGGAGCTTTTTAGACTTTTGTGTAGTTTGTATTTACGCTCCCTGAATCAGAAGTCAAACTAAATCTAACCCTGTTGATAGTGAACAGAGCAGCTATGATGTTAATTAAAATTTGATGAGATGAGATGTAAATATTAGGGCAAAATGTAAATAAATAAGTTTTTTGTTTTAAACCTTGTTTCAGTAATTATTTATCTGCTGGGTGTTTTTTAATGTGGAGCAAAGTTGATGTAGCAGATCCAACTGGTTTAAAAATTTGTTCGTTAATTGCCAATTGCGTCCAGAGCCTTGGGTAACAAAATAAAATAATTATAACACAATGCACCCAAATACCCCTTGATAGATAATCATGCCCTATAATTAAAATGGACGAGCAATACGACAATACAGAAGGTTGTTAACGACTAGAATTTACCATAACCATAATTTCACATCCCTGATTCTATGCAGAATTTAATTGAACAATGTGTACCCTCTTACTTTCCCATTATAATAACACTTCCTAACAAAATTACAAACAGAATATAATGCATTTTATTTTTTTAAAGGTACACTTTGTTAGTCAACGACGAATAGTTTAGAGATCAGACTAAGGGCCTGTTCAAGTAGGAGTCCGGTAGCAGAAGCGTTTAAGTATTGAAATATACTTAACCAATGACAAACCTCCAAACGATTAGCAACGAAATTTTTAACACTTATTGTTTATTTCCGTCTCAGCACCATCTTTCCTTTTAACGCTTCTGCTACCAGACTCCTATGTGAACAGGCCATAAAAAGTAAATTTGCAGCTCTGCACAAAATTTACTTAATTTCAGATACTTCAGAATTTTTAAAAACTTTGTACGATTGTCGTGGAGGTTGTATTTGTTAGGGAATTTGGCAGGAATGCCGAATCCCTACTAGTGTAATATGGCTAAAAGTGCCAATAGCTTTACACATGTAGCTTGGGGTTACAGAGTCGTATTGGCTCTCAGTGGAAGGTGGATGATAACCTGATGAGTTTCTTAAAAGTAGCTATATTAGCCGGAAATAGTGTGTGGTGTGCAAACATACAAGAATAACCAGACAAGTTTAAAATTAAGCTAACGTTTATTCATTAGCGGATACTCAAAGTAAAACAAACAACATTAAAAAAAAAATAAAAGTCTTGATTATCACATAAGGTAAAGCTCCTTGACTTCAAAATTTGCTTAAAGTAAAATTAAACGGAGGTGCAGAAACAAAGTTAAATTTTGTACAACCTGATTGATGCTCATGTACTTTATAACTGCGCGGGTAACTTACGAAGATACCAAGCTCCGATACCAGTTGCCCGGAAACGGCACCTCAAGGTTCTAGTAGAAAACTGCTAGAGCTCAGCTGGGGATCCGTCTGTGCCAGGATATCTTTCCATATCATTCGTCTTGCTATGTGAGAGAACTCGGTGATTTATGGAGGTACCTGGGAGAGGTCTGACGGCAGGGCGTAGTTCATCAAGCTCACTAACTACCAACGATCCAACCAACACACCACTGCCTAGCTGCTGCGGCTTTTATACACAACTGGTGTGTGTGCCGCCGTCTGGTGGCGCGCTCGGCTGTGGAAATATGCAAATATTTTCAAGAGGTTGAAGTTTCGGTTACAGTGTTAACCATTACGAAGGTGTACGTCACTGGGTTGGTGATTGCGTCATCGCTATGGATGAATGACGTAATCGACGGTAATGGTGACGTCAAACATACGGCTCACTTAGTAAAAATAGCTTGGGGGAAAAACGGCTTTTTCTAACAGTATTTTCTAGTGCTTCATGCCTCCATAGCAGACTGTTTTTTACTAAATGAATTAAGCTCTTTTAACACGTTCGCTGCCACTAAAATTAGCATATCCATCCTCGGATGCCGTCGTTTCTATGGTGTCCACCGCAACATCACTATCTCCTTCCGATTCGCTCGTAGAATCCCAACCGTAATCTTCATCATCTGTGCTGTCATGATCAGAAAGATCACTCTTTTCTAATAATTCTAATATTTCGGCATCAGTCAATTTTTTTTATTTACTTTCCTTTTCTTGGGCTGTAAAGGTCCTGCCATACTTGTACTGTCCGCCATTTTTAAAAACGCACATAAAAAAATTGAAACACAAAATTTGAAAACCATGCGCATAAAATATAAAAATAATGCTTCACTAACATGCCTCAACAAGATCTTCGTTCAAACTCCAAGGCCGCACTAAATATAGAGCAAATAGCTTATCCTAGTCGACCGACGCACCAGAGTGTCGCCGGCATGGGAGGTAGCACCATGCTGATGCACTAGAGCGTCAGTGGCACTGGCAGCGAACGTGTTAAACTTAGGACATTCATCAAGGCCACTGAGATTGAAAAAACTGTCATAGAACTCGATGCAACAACAAATGTTAAACAGCTTACA